>RJWM01008320.1:0-73427 GCA_004363535.1 Dasyprocta punctata | reverse complement strand
AAAGACAGCAAGAGGTATTCCAAGGGGAAAGGAAGAAAGAAGGAAGGAAAAAGGAAAAAGACATAAATTTATAAATAGGTGTACATAAGATAGTAAAAATGACTGTATTACTAAATGCATTAACTATTGAAAAAGAACAGTTAATACTCATATGATTAGATCAATTTTGCATGTCTATATCTGTTAATCTGAACAACCCTTTTGAGAGTAGCGATACGCAATGTTATAACTACTGTCAAGTTCCAACCATCTCATTTTGTAAACCTATAGTGTTATCGTATCGGATTTGTTGTTGTTTGTTTTTCTCTTTTGCTTTTTGTTTCTCTTTTCTGTGTCCAATTTCTCTTAAATAAAAAAATTAAAAAAGAAGTATGCACAAACAAATCAGTTTTAAGCTTCATGTGTAATAAATAAAAAAATAAAAATTCATGTAAGGACTTTTTCAAAGTACACAGAAGTATAGAAACACTGTTTTGAAAGGTAAAATTCAGACCAGATTAAGGAGTGGGAAAACCCTACAAAGAAAACACCCCTCTGTGCGTGGTGCTCACGTCAAACCCACGTGGCGCACGCAGGGGTAGGGAGGTGACAGCCGCCGGCATCCGTCAGTCCTGTTGGCGTCCATCCTCTGTGTCGACAGCATGACTTTCACTCCAGAGGAGAAAGTGCCGCGGTGGCTAAAAGGACTCAAAGCCCAAGAAAGGCGGAAGCCACAGGGAAATGCCCAGTGGTTTTAACGAGCTGCACTTTCCAGGTCTTGAAAAGCCTACAACGGTGTCTGCACAGGAACCGTCAACATCCTGAGAGACCAAGGGCAGGGAAGGACCCCAAAGACCAGACAGAGCAAACATCTGTACTTCCAAAAGAAATGAAAAACAGATCCAAGAAGCATTTTATATTGAATCCCAGGATAATTCGAGACAGTTTGTGCATGACGGAAATGAAAATGGGGTTCCCTTGGATAAACTGGATGGGCCTCATCTCCTCTGGGATTACAAGCACCACAAATACTGGGGGGCAACAGGTTTATTCCATCTCGATTTCATCAGAGCATTTAATAAAATGTCTGAGATCTTTGTGTTCAAGATAGAGAAATGGGGGATGAATTAACTAGAATGTGCAGGATTCATAGTTGGGTGAACAGTATTAATTAAGCAACAGAAGGAACCATGCGAAAGCTGGCACAGTGCAGAGCAGGTACAAGAATCTGTGTTTGCTTAGGAAAAAGGGCTTAGATTTCACACTGCAACTGGTCAGACTGAGAAGAGAGGGACTAATATTGCACAGGGTTACAAGCCTGGCAACCTTCAAATGGCTGAGAGCTGGCTCATGAGCTAGAAATAGCAAGCTAGAATGTAAAGCCTCTAACCATATTCAATAAATTGCAAGCCCACAGTCAACCTAATAAAAGAAGTTCCCTTTAAGCCAAGAGTAACACAAGTATCATCTATGGTTAAACAAAGTTCTAGACTTCACCTAGCCAATTTAATTGATCCAGGAAACATAATTAGATACTTAGAAAGCTCAAGAGAGTCAAATTGAAAACCCATTTTTAAAAACTAATAAAACTGATAATACAAGATGAAATTCCTGCAAAACACTGAATACTTTTCAGTGTCAGGAAAATGACTTCAAAGACACAGTTTAAAAAGTAAAACAATTTTGAAACTCCATCTCACCTCAGTCAGAGTGGCTATCATCAGGTGTGCAAAGACTGTAAATGCTGGCCTGGATACAGAGAAAAGGAGCCCTCCTACATCATGGGAGTGTAAACTAGTACACTGGAAATCATATGGAGATTCCTCAAAAAACTAAAAATGGTAATTTTGTTTGACCCAGGTGTACCTTTCCTGGAAATGTTCCCCAAAGAATTAAAGACCTCATGCTAACTATAGTGATAAGTGCATACCCATGTTCATAGCAGTACAATTCACAACAGCTAAGTTCTGGAAACAGTCTAGATATCCGTAACAGATTAGTGAATAAAGACAATATTATATATATATATATATATATATACACACACACATACATACACATACATATATATGTATATATATAATGGAATGTTATTCAACCATAAAGAAGAATTAAATCACATCATTAATGGATGGAATTTGAGGCCATCAAGCTAAGTGAAATGAGCCAGACTCCAAAAGTTACATAAGTTTCTCTTACATAAAAATCTATACTATAAATAAAGGATGAATAAAATAAACATGATGTTGGAAGATAGAAGATAGGCCCTTAGAGACACAGAAGAGAATTGGGGGGATTAAAAATGAGAAACATATGTTAGAGACATGTACCAATTCCCAAAACGAACATCACTATTTTCTAATACTGACACACACAAATTTAAAGAAATCTCATGTATAGTTGTGAAAACAAATAAAAATAAAATATAAAGGAATAACTTAAAAAGTGGCAAAAGCTACATGAAAAGGATAAAATTTTATCAATAGATTTGCAAATATTTGCATAAGTAAAGAGATATGACTTTTCTAAAAATATATAAAATTCTAATTAAAATCTCCACTATATTTTTTTAATTTACAAATTATTCTAAATTAATCTGAATGAATGAAAAAAGGGAGAAAGTACATTTTAGTGAAAGAAAACCTAAAGAGTCCAAAAATAAGTAACAAGGTTGAATCAGTAATAAAAAATCTGTCAGAAAAGTTCAGGACCAGATCGCTTCAGTGCTGAATCCTTCCAAACATTTACAGAAAAACTAAACAATTCTCCTTCAGTTATTCCAAAACACACTCTACAAGGCCAGCAGTACCCTGATATCAAAACCAGATAAAGACATAATAAACAAAGAAAACTACAGGCTAATATCCCTGATGAATAAAATACAAAAATGCCCTAAAATAGAAAAAAAAATCCCACAGTAAATCAAAAAGATTATTCACCATGATCAAGAGGGATTCATCCTGGGATACAAGGATGGTTTGACATATACAAATCAGTAAGGACAAAAATCAAAGGTTATCTCAATAGATGCAATGAAGGCACTCAATAAAATCCACATCCCTTCATGATAAAATGCTGAACAAATCAGGTAGAGAAAGAACATACTTCACATAACAGAGGTCATTTATAATAAGCAAGCAGCTATCACACTGAATAGAGGAAAGTTGAACACTTGCTCTCTGAGATCAGCTCTGGGACAAATATGCCACTTTAACTACTTTAATATAGTGGTGTAAGTCCTAGCCAAAGCAATCAGACAAGAGAAAGAAATAAAGGGCATTCAAATTGGACAAAAAGTAACACTGTCACTATTTACAGATGACGTGACCTTACAGAGAGAAAACCTCAAAACTCCACCAAAAAACTATTAGGATTAGTACATGAATTCAGTAAAATTATTGGATATGAAATCAACCTGCAAAACTCAATAGTATTGCTAAATGCTAATAATAAAGTGTCTGAAATAGAAATCAAGAAAACAATCCCATTTACAATAGCTACAAAAATACCAGATACCTAGGGATAAATTTAACCAAAGAGGTGAAAGATCTCTACAATGAAAATTATAAACCATTGACCAAAGAAAATGAAGAGGACAGACAAAAGTAGAAATGGTTCCATATATGGATTAGAAGGATCCAATATTGTTAAAGTATCCTTACTACATAAAGTGGTTTACAGATTCAATGCAATAGTTATAAAAGCACGATTGACATTCTTCACAGAAACAGAAAAAAATCTTAACATTTATATAGAACCACAAAAATTCAAATAGCCAGAGCTACCTTGAGGGAAAAAAAAAAGCAGCTATTATCTGACTTTAGTGAGGCACTACCTACCTTCAAAAATACTACAAATCTGTACTAATCCAAACAGTATGGTAACAGTGTAAAAAAGACACAAAGACCAAAACACCAGAATAAAGAGCCTAGAAGTAAACTAAGAAGACACCATGGAGACAGAACAGTCTTTCCAATAAATAGTGATGAGAAAATAAGATGACAACGTGTGGAAGAATGAAACTAGAGTCCTATCTCTCCCCAGTGACAAAAACCAACTCATGGAAATCACTATGGAGGATCCTTGAAAAACTAAAAATAGAACTACTGTATAATCCAGCACTCCTAGGCACACCCCTAAATAATTAAACTCAGCTGCTATAGAAACCCTTGCATTCTCCTGTTTACCACGGCACAATACACAATAGCCACGTTATAAAATCGGGTCAGGTGCCTCTCATTGGCGCGTTGCTCCCCTCCCCAGTGGCGCGTTGCTCCCCATAGAGAAGAGGGAAAGCATGGATGGAACTGGAGACCATTACGTTCAGGGAAGTCAGCCAGGTGCAGGGAAATGAATGTCACGTCTTCTCTGATACATGGAATCTAGGAGAAAAGACTGACGGTCTGAAAGGAGAAAGGGAGTTAGACAAAAGGAAGAGGGTCAAGAGGGGAGAGGAGAGGGGAAGTAGGGTGTGAAGGATGAGCATGCTTAAAGTCTGTTACATGCATGTACGAAAATGCCACAATGAGATGCAGTTGTCTACACAGCTAATATGAACAAGGAAATGATGATAGATAGAAGATAGATAGATAGATAGATAAGAGAGATGATAGATAGAGACAGATGATAGAGATAGATGACAGATAGATGATAGAGAGAGAGATAAATGATAGATATGGATAGATAAGAGAGAGATGATAGATATAGATAGGTGATATAGATAGATAGATAGATAGATGATAGATATAGATAGATAGACAAAATGGATTAAGACCCTGAATGTAAGACCTGAAACCATGAAAATACTAGAAGAAAATGGGGGAAATGCTTCAGTACACTGAAATAGGCGAGAATTTTTTTCAGGCAAGACACCAAAAGCACAAAAGACAAAAGCTAAAATAGACAAACAGAATTACATCCAATTAAAAAGCTTCTAAACAGCCAAGAGCAGTCTACAGAGTGAGGAGATGACCTAGAGAACAGGAAAACACATTTGCAAGCTGAATTCAAAGCCAGCCTGAACTGCATAGTGAGACCCTGTCTCAAAAAGACAAAAAAGAAAGAGAGAGACCCACAAGCCAGTGCCTCACAGAACAATGGGAGCTGCGGAGTTAACTTTCTTACCAGGCAGTAAATATATGCACGTTTACCAAACACAAAATTCTTATTTTACCAACTAGGACTGATTTGTATCTCTATTCATTTCCTGCCCTCCCATATCCTACTCAACAATAAATAAAAATTTTTTTAAATTCCTACTATTGGAGATTTAGATAATCCTGGTAGATGTTACAATATTGAAGACATGCAGTCATCTTTTCACCTATGTACAAGTTTTGAAGTTGTTTCTTAGAGCCCAGTGTGGTAGCACAGTCCTGTAATCCCAGCACTCTGGGAGGCTGAGGCAGGAGGATTTCAAACTCAAGCTTATCCTGGTAAGCTAACCAAATAAGTGACACTCTGTCTCAAAATACGAAAGGAAAGATGGGTTGGAAAAGTAGCTCAGTACGAAGGTCCAGGTACTGAAAAGTAGCTCAGTATGAAGGTCCAGGTACTGAAATAAAAAAAAAAGAAAGCAAGGAAAGAAGGAAGGAAAAGGAGGGAAGGAAAGAAGGAAGGAAGGAAGAGAGAAAAGAAGGAAAGGAGGAAGGGAAGGGAAGGGAAGACGGGAAGGAAGGAGGAAGGAAGTTAGAATCTGAATATTAGGAAGAGCAGTTCTTCCTATTGATTGGTTATGAGGTTTAAATGGGAAATGTACATGGAAGTACTTTGCTCTGAAAATCACCACCCAAATATAAAGCAGCTTTGCCAGGGGCTTCCTAACTGAATCAGCCCCCTGGACCCGCCCACCAGCACACTGCCCGTCTTCTCTCTGTCTCCCCAAGCTCCCCACTGTCCGCACCCGCACCGTCCTCTCACCACTCTATGGACACCGGCTGTCCTGTGATGTCCTCGATGGCTCCCCTCTGCTTCGCTGTCTCCTTAGCTGTTCAGGCTCCACTTAGATGCCACATCGCAGCACCTCCCCAGTCTCCAAGAGGCAGAAGGCCACCTCTTTAGACACCTGATCCCTATACTTCCTCCCTCCATGATAAATAAAGTGTTTTAATTTCCATGTCCCACCCATCCCCTCTTCTGCACTGAGGATCAAGCTGGGGCCTGTGTGTGCTAGACGTGCACCCCACCACTGAGTCACAGCCACGGCCTCATTTTTAGAAAGGCTGTTTTCCCGTGCCCATCTTGTTCAGTGTTTATGTCCCAGTGTCTAACACACTGTAGATTGATAAGGATTTCATTAAATGTGTACATGGAAAGAAAAGAAGCCATTCTCCGGAAGAAAGTTTGCACATATTTTTCCAAACTAAAAAGCTCTTCTAAGCAGATATGAGGATGGGAAATCATGGCTGAGGGAGGCAGTGCACAGAGCAGAGCAGCGAGGACCCCAGACATCCTATTCAGCCCCTGCTCACTGGACACGCAAAGAATCCAAAGCTGGAACAATGTGCTGGGAAGCATACAAGTCAGTGACAAAGCAAGGACAGCCTCGTCCCATGACTCCCTGGTACAATACCACCATGCAACAGACCCTGCAGGAGACAGAATGGGAAGAAATGTGCTGTCTTCTTTCTCAGCTCTTAGCACAGGTGCTGGGCCTTCCGCCAGGTACTTGAGGTCCTAGGGAGCAGGTAAGAGCTGGAGGACACTGCTCTGGTTCACTGCTGCCTGGGCCCATGCATCTTATGCCTGAGGGACACTGTCCCCTGGGAGGCTGCGGTCACCTCCATGGAGTCTTTGAACACACTCAACCGTCTGGTGGAAGCACAGGGCGAGGGCTGCTTTCCCACGGAAGACCAGAGAGCGGCTCAGGTCCTTCTCTCCTCCCCCGCACACCCATTTCAAACTCATCCATCAGACCGCAGGAAAGCACAATGCATGAAACAACAAGAATAAAAGCCTTTATATTAAATTCCTTGTGGGTGAACTTTGCAGATAAAGCAGAACAATCTGATCTTAGCAAGTTAAATGGTTTGCAAATCACAATGTGCTGCACCTTTCAGATGTGTCCTTATGCAGAATAAATCACCTAGCATTATCATAACCACATTTGGAAAATTTGCAAGTACAGTGGAGGGAGAGGGTTTGGGTTCAGAGAAATCTGCATATATATTTACACCTAGATGAATTTATATCACAGGTCTCCAGACATTTGGGAAGGGGCAACTAATTTTTCATTTACCTTTAGCCATAATAGCTTGATGGAAATAATGGGACATGGGCAGGGGAAGCTAGAACGTAAAGGGAGGGAACAGAAAGGAGGAATAAAGGATGTCACCATTGAGTCCCTTGGTATAGGGAGACAGAGGTCAAAACAGTGAGGACAGGGTTTGTCATCACTAGGGCAATGGCCACTCCCTTCTGGAAATCCCATGAGCTTCATTCCAACATCATGGAATCAGATGAAGGTGTAATATGTTATGGCTGATAGTGATTTATTGGCTGCACACACACACACACGTATGTATGTGTGCACACACACACAAACGCATGCACCTACATGGTCAGTCCTTCACATTTCTGGACCCTCACATGGTTTCAGAGGGCCACCTTAAGAGACCTGAGCCTCTAGGTTTCAGTATTCTGCAAGCAAACCCCCACGGATACTGAGGACAGCACACGCTCACACACACACACACACACACACACACACACACGCACACTGTATTTGCTAAACAAGTGCCTTCCTATTGCCAGGCATCTGCTTTCACATCATGTTTCATACCCTCGCATATTTTCCTAACACTGGTACATGTTTGGAAACAACCTGCCGGAATTAGGATTTGAAATTGCACAAGAGATGGACCAAACATCAACAGGCAGTGGTCAGGTCTGCAGCATAAATGAACCTGTGGGTGTTTGCACAGGACTCCGAGAGCTGAGGTTGTTGATCGGCCCCATTCCCAGCAGCAGCTGCCACAGCCACCCCAAAGTTAGGCAGTGGCCCAAACTGGGCTTCTGTGCACACTTGAAGCCAGCCAGCCACCCTGTGCCTTGGCCTCACTGCCTTTGGGCCAGCTTTCCCCTAGCTCCTTCCTCCCCAGCCGTGCAGAACCCAGAGGGAGGGAAACCGTGTGCAGCAGGTCTCGCTCTCTCCCAACACCAGGAGCCGACCAACACCACGAGGTCACAGTGCTGCTTTTTCCTAGCTCAGGTTTGTTTTCTCCCCACCACATGTGTCTGCTGATCATAAACCACACCAGTGGGCTGCTATACACTAAATGGCAGGATAAGTCGCTGTCCTGGGGGCATAGATTCATGTGCAGGTAAAGGCAATGGATTTGCAACACTTTAATCAGATGGAGAATAATTGTTTGTTTTGGTGCAGGATTCCACTGCATGTTAGACCAAAATTACTTTGTCTAATAAACAACTTAGCCATGCATCACCTCACAATCTTGAGAACTCCTCCAAGAGCAAGCTACCTTCATTTTCTAACAGTAAAAGGAAGAAAGTCAGGGGTGGTAGCACACCCTGATAATCCCAGCACTCAGGAGGCTAAGGCAGGAGGATCAATGCAAGATTGGGGCCAGCCTGGGCTATAGTGAGTTCAAGGCTAGCTTGAGCTAAATAACTAGGTACTATGTCAAAAAAAAATGAAAAACAAAAAACAGGAGAAGAAAGAATAATTAGATTTGGAGCAATGGAGAAGCCAATTTAAATCTTTATGGTCATTTCTGGGGAGATGGAGGAGTGGCAAGCAGCAGAGAAAGAGTCTCTCTGAGATTTGCTGTCCAGACACTGGAATATAGCAACATGAGGAAGACAAGAAAGGGGGAAGTGGGTCCCTGGGGCCCAGGAAGGACCTGAAGTGAGAATTAAAGCCCACAAGGAAAGCAAAATGAGACACTTCAGTGAAGAAGCAGGAAACCAACAGCACCTTCTCCCTGGAATGGAACACACTGTGCCAGAGGAGT
The DNA here is from genome assembly GCA_004363535.1 of Dasyprocta punctata. Taxonomy (NCBI): domain Eukaryota; kingdom Metazoa; phylum Chordata; class Mammalia; order Rodentia; family Dasyproctidae; genus Dasyprocta; species Dasyprocta punctata. The sequence continues at coordinate 64,476 of RJWM01008320.1, read as the reverse complement.
GGTTTGACTCTGTGGGCACACGGTGACTACTGCAGCACCAGAGGCCTCCAAAGAGAGGCGCAGCAGTGGAGGGGAGCAGTGCACACCATGGACTTCACGGGCTGGTGAGTGGTGGGGATTCAGCTGTCCATCAAGAGACGGCGATGGACCAAGAGCCATCTTTGGAGGGGCCAACTGAGCTCGGAGCTCAGAACAGCTGCAGGCTCTGCCTAGCCACTCCCAGCTGAGTTCAAGCCTGAAGAAGGTGTGCTGACAGCTGCAGGCTGAACAGGTCTGGTCTCCACCTCACAGCAGAATCCAGCCTGACCCTCAGGGGAAATAAAGGTGCAGCCTCACTAAGACTACCCATTACCCCGCCATAAAGCTACTGCTGGGTTGCTGAGATAAATCAGCAAGAACTGAACTCCACATGTCGTCTACCAGTGACAGCAGAAACACACCTGGAAGTGGGCTTTTTCTTCCTTTTTTTTTTAATCTTTTTTCTCTCTCTTTCTTTTCTTGTTTTGGAGGAATTGGTTTATTTTTCTTCATTGTTTGATCTTGTTTTTATATGAGCGTGAATGTGACTTTTAGTTTTTTGTGGTTGTTAACCTCTTCTGTTCTGCTGTTCCTTTTGTATCTTCCTTCTCTCCCTCTGGTCTTCCACACCAGTTTCCCAAAGTTCGTGTGATCCTCCTTTGTCTTCCAGCCATACTTCTCATCTCTTTCCTCTTCTTCTATTTCTCTGTTTTTTACCCATGATCTCTTGTAACTTTTCTCCCCTGAAAGTAAAATTGGCATATTGAGGGCATAACCACTGCACACAATGTTCTGGTTTGATTTACATTTTGTTATATAACCACAAATCTAGTTCATACAGTTAAAGGTGGAAAATTAATGGTTACCCCAATTTGTCATTTTCTAGGCTGTCCTTGATACTAATGTTATTGCTGATTGTACCACTTTAGCCAAAGTGATATAATTGTTCTAACCAGCTGTCCTTTCTGGTGTACCAAGACTGAGACTGCCTAAGGATATAGAAAATACTGTGGGACAGAACCAAAGAACCAGGGTCTGGGCCAATAAGCAGCAAATTCTCATCCTCAATAAATTGGAGAGGAAGGATATTGCAATAGACTCAAACCTAAAAGCCAACACCTAGAAGACACTTCTGGGAAGTAGTCATTTCCTAAGGGTTTGACATACTAGCAATAAAGCTGCACTCCATAGGCAATTTACAAGCATCAACCTGGGAATTAAACTTCAAAAAAACAGAAAGAAGGAAAGAAAGAAAGAAAGAAAGAAAGAAAGAAAGAAAGAAAGAAAGAAAGAAAATAATAAGACACTTAAACAAGATGCAACCACAGACTTCCAGCTCAACAAAGGCAAATTCAGGGGGCAATGAGGTGGGACAATCTGAAATCCACACATCTGGCCTCTCTGAAGTAATAACAGCAAAGCAAATGAAGGAGGCTCTAGAAAAAAATGAACCAGAAATAATTTTTCAGATAACTACAGAGGTGGTGACCACATGTTTAGTGACTCTAGAGCAGATACAGATTAAAAATAATAATAATAAGGATGCTTAGGAAAATGATGGAAACCCTGAATGCCCACATAGGAAAGAAATGGAATCCATAAAACTGATTCAAGCAGATATCCAGGAAATTAAAAATTCCATTGAAATTATATTCACCAGAATGAGCCAATGTGAGGACAGATTATCAGATCTAGGAGACAAGCTTACAGTTAGCAATCATGAAAAGAAATATTTCTTTAAAATAGCAAGGGACCATCAGAAGTCATTCTAACAGTTGCTGGATGAAGCAAAGAATAACATAAGATTGATTGAAGTCAATGAAAAAGCAGGAAATAGCACAAATGATATTAAAAAACTTGTTCACAGATGTCATGGCAGAAAATTTCTCTAGAGGGAAAAAGAATTTGACATACAGATAAGTGAGGAATGCACAACTCCATTTAACCAAAATTTTAAAAACTACCCCAAAGCATATAATAGTCAAGATTCCAGAAATTCAACAAAAAAAGAGAGTATTAAAAGCCATTAGAGGCAAGAAACAAATCACCTATAAAGGAAAGCCGTCAGAATCACAGCTGACTTCTCAACACAGATACTCAAGTATAGGAGAGCTTGGAGTGAAGTATTTCAAACCCCAAAAGAAAACAACCTCCATCCCAAACTGATGTGCCCCATAAAACTATCTTTCAAAATTCAGGGAGAAATAAGATACTTCCATGGCAAACAATACCTGAGGAATTTCATGACCACCAAACCAGTACTCAAAATGCTCCAAAGGACAGTCTAGAAAGAGATAAGAAAGACTGCAACTCCATGAATCCCAACAGAAGGAATCCACCAGGCAAGGCAAACAATTAAAAAGTGGGGAGGGGAATGAGGAGCCAACAACAGGAAAATAACATGACAATGATAATTCCATACATATCAGTTATAGCCATCAATTTACCAAAATAAACAGACTGGCAGAATGGATCAAGGAGCAAGATCCAATAATATTCTGCATACAACATATTTAATTTAAAAAGAAACTTGTAGCCTGAAAATCAAAGGATGGAAAACAATACTCCATGCAACAGGAACCTGGATAAAAGCCGGGGTGGCTAATCTATTTGCAGACAAAGTGGATTTCAAGCTTGACCTGATTAAGAGAGACAAAGAAGGTCACTACATCCTTGTAAAGGGAACAATTCAAGAGAAAGAAATAATAATCATAAATATGTATGCAACAAATACTAGCAGATCCAACGATATAAAACAAATATTAATGGATACAAAAAACCAAATAAACACTAGTACAATGGTACTGGGGAATCTCAACACCCCACTGTCACACACAGACTGCTCAGCTAGATAAAAGAATCAACAAAGTAATATTAGAAGTGAACCAAATATTTTTTTTACAAAGAATCTACATAAAAATCAATAGAACAGACAAGCAGGCTTAGCAAGGTCATGGTACGAGGTCACAAAGCCATATACAAAAATCTAGTGTTGGCCTATATACAAGCAATGAACAATTCAAAAGTAAAATTGTAAAGGCACAAGTTACAACATCACAAAAAAGCTTAAAGTAACATGACTGTATAAATCTACCAAAATACATTCATTATCTGTATCCTAAAAGCTATAAAAACTGATGAAAAGTAGTCAAACACAACCTAAATAAGTGGACAGAGATTGTATACGTGAATTGGACAAGTCTCAAAACATTTATTCTCCCTAAACTTATCAGTAGATTAACCTCAATATCTATCAAAATCTCAACAGAACTCTTTTTTTTTTTTTCACTGAAGACAGCCATTGAATTTACTTCTGGACAGGCCAAGTGGATGACAAAGGAGACCATTGTGCTTTTTTTTTTAAACTATCTTAACTATTTTTATATACATATACATACACAGTTTTTCTTTCAGTTTGTCACACAAGCAAAACAATACGATGCTCACACATGTGTGACTGATTTATTTCACTGATAAGTATGTTCTCATGAACCAAACTTTTGAACAAATGGACTTCATAGAAGTCTACAGAGTGTTCCACCCCACAACATCAGAATACACATTCTTCTCAGCTGCACAGAGGACCTTCACCAAAATAGACCACAGACTAGCTCATAGAACATGCTTAACTAACAGCAAAGGAGCCGAAATTATCCCATGCATATTATCAGACCATAGTGCGATGAAATTGGAAGTCAATGGTAAAAGAATCCACAAGAACTTCAAAAACACATGGAAATTAAATAGCACTCTCCTGAACAATCGATGGGTCACAGATCAAGTTAAAGAAGAAATTAAACAGTATCTGCAATTAAATGATAATGGCAATGCAATGTATCAGAACTTACGGGACACAATAAAAGCAGTCCTATGGGAGAAATTTAGCAGTGAATACCCATACCAGGAAAACAGAGCAAGCTCAAACAAGCAGCTTAATGCTGAACCCCAAGCTTCTTGAAAAAGAGCAGGTCAAGTCCAAAGCTTATACAATGGAGGAAATCATAAAGATCAGAGAACTGAACCAAACTTTTTAATAAATGTACTTTAGTAGATGTATACAGAGTGTTCTACCCCACAACATCAGAATACACATACTTCTCAGCTGCACATGGGACGTTCTCCAAAATAGACCACGTACTAGCTCATAGAACATGCGTAGGTAAATACAAAGGAATTGAAATTATCCCATGCATAGGTTTTATTTATTTAAGAGAAAATGGACACAGAAAAGAGAAACAAAAAGCAAAAGAGACAAACAAACATCAACAACAAATCCGATATGATAACATTATAGGTTTACAAAATGAGATGGCCGGAATTTGACAGTAGTTGTAATATTGCATATCATTACCTTCAAAGGGGTTGTTCAGATTAACAAATATAGACATGCAAAATTGATCTAATCATATGAGTATTAACTGTTCTTTTTCAATAGTTAATGCATTTAGTAATATAGTCATTTTAACTATCTTATGTACACCTATTTATAAATTTATGTTTTTCCTTTTCCCTTCCGTCTTTCCTCTTTCCCCTTAGGATACCTCTTGTTGCCTTTAAAATCACTGACCATATCATCAGGCCTAATATAACCAAAAAAATAGTTCAGAATAAAGCCAATAAAAAATAAAACAATGGTCACAGAAGAGAAAGACAAAAAGCTAAAGGGACCAACAAACAACAACAACGAATCCGATACAGTAACATTATAGGTTTACAAAATGAGATGATTGGAGTTAGACAATGGTTGTAACATTGTATATCATTACCTTCAAAGGGGTTGCTCAGATTGACAGATATAGACATTTAAAATTGGTCTAATCATATGAGTATCAATTGTTCTCTCTCCATAGTTAATGCATTTAGTAATATAGTCATTTTGACCATCTTATGTACACCCACATATAAATCTATGTCTTTTTCCTTTTCTCTTCCTTCTTTCCTCCTTTCTCCTTGTAATACCTCTTGTTACCTTCAAAATAACTGCCCATACCATTGGGCCTAATATAGTCAAACAAAATAGTACAGAATAAAACCAATAAAAGATAAAACAATGGAAATAATACATAGTAATACAACGTTGGTTTCTATAATACCTCATATTATCTTCTAAGCAGTTGCCTGTATCATTTGCTATAATACAATCAAACAAACCAAAATAGGTTAAAATCACTCAAACAGAACAATGAAAACAATATAGGGCTTCAAAACAAGGTGATCAAATATCAATAAAGGCTATCCTAATATATTTTGTTATCTTTGGAATAGCTGTCTATGACATCATATATAATAAAATTAGGCAGGTCAAGATAGAATAAGATCAAACTAAACAGCTCATTGAATACATTACTGGACTCAAATCCTGATGATAGATTATTCAATTGTCTGCCCCGCTTGGTGATATCCCTCTGCCACTGTTTCTGGAGCTGTGGACTTTTTTTTCTCTCTCTAAAATATACTTCAGTATTCTTTGTAGGGTTGGTTTGGTTGTCATAAATTCCTTTAGTTGTTCTTTGTCGTGGAACTATCTTGTTTCTCTGTTGATTTTGAAAGAGAGTTTTGCAGGGTACATCAATCTGAGTTGGAACATGTTTTCTTTCAGGACTTGAAATACTTCACTCCAAGCTCTTCTGGACCTGATGGTTTGTGTTGAGAAGTCTGTCGTGATTCTCATGGGTTTTCCTTTGTAGGTGATCTTTTTTTCTCTCTCTCTCTCTAATAGCTTTTACTATTCTGTTTTTGTGTTGAATTTCTTGGATCTTGATTATTATATGTCTGGGTGTAGGTATATTTTGGTTATGGTTAGCTGGAGTTCTATATGCTTCACTTATCTGAAACTCACTTCCTGTTCCCATGCTTGGAAAGTTTTCTGAAATTATTTCTGTAAATAGGCTTTTAATTTGATTTGTATTGATGCCTGCTTTTTCACTCACACCTTTTATTCTTAAGTTATGCTTCTTTGGGTCATCTTGCAGCCATTGTATTGTTACTTCCAAGTTTCTTGTTATTTTTAAGAGATCTTTCCTTTTATGATCACATGCTACAAACCTGTCTTCAAGGTTCAAAAGTCTATCTTTAGTTTCCTTCAGGTGGTTTTGCCAACTTTCCTTGGATTTTTTGAATTCCTGGTAATCTCTTTGAATCTGTTTCGTGTATTCTAAATCTTTTTTGTGTTGTTCATTCCAGGTTTCCTTCATTTTCCTATGCTCAACTTTTTCATCTATGTCTCCTTTAGGGTTGCCTAGCAGATCTTTTATTATGTTTTTCATTTCTTCTTTTACCTGAGTTAGTATTTCTGTTCTAATTTCTTTTATAGCCTCTTGAAGTTGTTTCTTTACTTCAGTTGCCATCACCCCACAAACTTCAGTTGTGGGACTCCCAATCTCCACTGTGTTTGCATCTCCTGGGCTTGCTCTGCTTGAACTGGAGGCCAGAGACTGCCCCCTGCTTCTTGGTCTTGGCATATTCCTGGGTTCCCTGGGCGAATTGGTACTGGGGACCCAGGCACTCCCTGCATTGGTCACAGCTTCTCTGAAGTGAGACTGGTTCCTCCAGCGGGTGCCAGCTATGGATATCTGATGATTGCCACTGGGGGCGCTGTTACAGTGCTATCCACTGCCTTTCCCCAGCCTGCCTTGACTCCATGATGGCTGTTGGGGTGTGCACAGGGGGCCAGCTGCCGCCTGTGAACCTGGGCCAGTGGGCCGGTCACCCACAGACTCTCCAAAACACCCCTGGAGTGCATGCAGAGCTGCCATCTCCAGACCAAGCCAGTCACCCACAGGGACACTCCGAGTTGGCCCCCAGTATACTCGCAGGGACAGGGCTCAGCCTGAGCAAACTCCATGGGTCTGCGCCCAACCAGGAGTCCCCAGCCCAACTCCAAGATGTCTCCCCACTAATCTCCCTCTCATGTGGGAGGGTAAGGACCTCCTCACTCACAGTTCTCCAGGTCTGCTCCCCCGTCCACTGCCACTGTCCTCTGATGCCATCTCACTGGGCTGAGGACTCCAGGGTCACTGCCGCCATGGCCGCGGCTCTCCAACCATGCATCCTCAGGTTCCAGCAACTCCTTTCACAGAGTGAGTCTGGCTCCGGCAGAGGTGCTGCCAGCCACCGCCCTCCTTGTCTAAGTGCCTCTTTCCACTCTTTCTGTGGGCTTCAATTCTCGCTTTAGATTCTTCCTGTGTCCAGAGGACCCACCTCCCTCCATTTGGTCTTCTCTATGTTGTCATATTCCAGCATCTGGACTGTATCTTTCCGGGAGGCCACTTACCCTGCTGTTTACCGTCCCGCCATCTTGTCCCACCTCCTATCCCATGCATGTTATCAGACCATAGTGAAATGAAATTGGAAGTCAATGGAAAAAGAGACCACAAGAACTTCATAAACACATGGAAATTAAATAGCACCCTCCTGAACAACCAGTGGGTCACAGATGAAGTTAAAGAAGAAATTAGACAGTTTCTTAATTAAGTGATAATGCCAATACAACGTACCAGAACTTATGGGCACAGTGAAAGCAGTCCTATGAGAGGAATTTATAGCGGTGAATACCCACATCAGGAAAACCGAGCAAGTGCATAAAACTTAATGTCGAAACTCAATCCTCTAATAAAAGAAGAGCATGTCAAGGTCAAAACTCATACAAGGGAGGAAATTGTAATGATCAGTGCTGAAATTAATGTAACAGAGACTAAGAGAACAACACAAGTAATCAATGAACTGAAGAGTTCGTTCTTTGAAAGACTAAATAAAATAGATAAACCCTTAGCCAGCCTTATCAAAAAAAGGAAAGCAAAGACTCAAGTCCACACAATTAGAAACAAAGAAGATGAAATCACAACAGATCCTGCAAAAATCCAGAAGATCATTCATACCTACTTTGAAAACTACTAAATGAAAAATGCAGAAGAAATGGGCAAGTTCCTAGATACATATGAATTCCAAAAGCTGAACCAAGAAGATATAAAAATTCTAAATTGACTAATATCAGTCAATTAAATTGAAGATGTATTTAAGAACCTGCCAACAAAAAAAAAGCCCAAGTCCTGATGGATTCACTGCTGAATTCTACAAGAAATGTAGAAGAGATTCAACACCACTAATTCTCAAACTCTTTAATGAAATTGAAAGGGAAGCAATACTCCCAAATTCATTCCTGAAGCAAGCATTACCATGATACCAAAACCAGAGAAGGACCCTAATAAGAAAGAGAACTACAGGCCAATCTCCCTAGTGAACACAGATTCAAAAATCCTCAGTAAGATACTGGCACAGAGAATGTAGCAAACCATCAAAAAGATTATACACCATGACCAAGTAGGACTTACCTAGGGATACAGGGATGGTTCAACACACACAAATCAATAAATGTAATATACCATATTAACAGAGCCAGTATGATCATCTCAGTAGATGCAGAAAAAGCTTTTGACAAAGTCCAACACCCATTCATGATCAAATCTTTATGGTCACCCTGTAATTAAAAAGTCCACCTTCTTTTATATTTATGTATTTACTGTAACTTAACTTCTTTTTAAATGATATTATTTCAGTCAGGCATGGTGGCACACCTCTGTAATCCCAGCACTTGGGAGGATGAAGCAGGAGGATCGTTGCAAGTTCGAGATCAGCCTGGGCTACAAAGTGAGCTCAAGGTTAGCCTGAATTGCATAGTGAGACCCTGTCTCAGAAAGACAATAAATAAATAAATAAAATTATTTCATTTTAAATGCTGAGGTCTTAAATATAGAAGACGCAAAAATAGATGAGTTTCTTTTTTCCAAGCACATTAAACTCTTATCTGTCTGATTTTTCAAATCTGCGAGGCACAAATTATCCCAAGTCTAACACTCCCTGTCTTTTTTCTGGCCTGTAAAGTCTACGGTTACGGTACTAAAGTTTAATCAGTCCCATAAAATGTTACTCAAATAGTGACCCCGTGTCAGGCCGGAAGCACATCTACTACACTACACAGCACTTTGGATGCAGCAGAGCAGTGCTACTGAAAGGGATAACTAAAGCCACCTGGGCCAGGATGGGGGCGGGGCAAGGAGAGTCCCACAGGAGAGGAGTTCATAGAAATCCCATTGCAAGCGTTTCCCGCAGGAGCTGCAGCTGCGTGGATGCAGGTGACAGGGGAACAATTGAGGCCTTTCCATCACCTCACAGAGGGCTCCACGCGCAGCCTCGCACAACCAGACAAGCCGGGGAATCACACCCATGTTAGAGGGCTTTCCCAAGCAGAGTCCCTGGCACAGGATGTCTTGGAAATTTCAGCTCTGTGCATGCCAATTTTCTAAATAAATAATGTCCTCAGTGGCTGTCGCACGTGCTGGTAGTACAGCCTCTCCTGAAATCACACGCATGCTCACAATATGTGTGCACCAGTGTGTGCCCATTTGAATAAGTGTATAGTCATAAGAGCTGAACATTCGTTAGAATTTTAAAAAGTAAAATTAATTGAAACACTACCGCTTTGGAGTGGAAATACCCGCAGTCAAATATGTAAGTACCCCCATTTTCTGTACCTCCAAATTCTACCTCCAAAAGTAAACCCTGGGAATAGCCAAATGTGTAACCTTCCCCTTCCGGAAGTCATCTGTTCTTCCGCATGTGCATATGTAACAACTGCATCTTCTTCAGCCCCGGAAGAAAGCTCAAATGGGCGTCATGGCTATTCTAGCCTCTCCTAGGAAACTGTCAATTCTCTGGTCACTTTACACCCTGTCAAAGGGTCAGGTCTATATTTAACATTTCTATGCAAATTGATAATCCAAACTTTATGCTCAGCGTGAAATTCAGCTCCAGATACAATGGTGCACTCTGTGCTTCCAGTGCTCAGGCAGTGGAGGCAGGAGGATTTGCACATTCAAGTACAGTTTCAAAAAATAAAAATAAATCACTGTGAAATTCAAGGTCCTCTTTTGTGGCACCCAGATGCTTCTGACTTGCACCAGATAAGACAGCTGTATTTGGGGAAAGTGTTGTAACTGATTTCTTCTTTCCCATCTGGTGTTTCTGCACATCCTTCTTGTCTACATTTTCTGTCCTCTCAAGGGTTACTGTGTGTGGAGAAGGGCGAAGGATGCTTCTGAATTATGTTATAACCTCGGGTTTCCAAGTCGGTTCTTTCTGAGACACTGCCTCAGGTCCCTTGTTCATCTGTGATACAGTAGCTTTCTCGTCTGAGGCTGCCTTAATGTTAGTAAATTCATCTCTCTTTCCGCGGGCTGGTGACTTCCTTCGCAGCCCTAGGAATCCGGCCGTACCTGCCATTCTCTCTGCTATGGGCTGATGGTTCCTCCGAGCTATCTCTTGGGAAAGAGCTAAGAGAAATCAATCAGTCAGCCACCATCCCCCCGTCCTGTGTGTGCACATGTGTGTGGTGCGTGGCCAGCGTTCAGCTGCTGGGGCCTTCTCTACCCACCGCTTCAGGACTAAGGTCAGTCAAAGCCTTCCTCCTGCCTCTGCTGGCAGCTGTCTCCTCCCTGTCCATTTCTCAGATAGAAGTCAGCCCAGGTACCCCAGGTACATGACCCACAAATCTGCTTTTCCAGGAGCCCCATTCAAACCCCCACTACAAGACTCCAGATGAGGGGCAGGAGCAGCCCTGACCTTATTCCTGAGGGCAAGAAAGGGAACCCCCAGCACACCAACGGCTCTCTTCATAGCTCTACCTTCAATCTCCACTCAAACTCCTCAGAGCGTCAAGGAGTGAGGAGGCTTAAAATGATGCACCTGATTCCCAGTCTGTTTTTGTTACTCTTTCAGGATACTCAGTCTCGCCAGTCTCTTTAATATCAGAGATCTATCAATGTAGAGTCTTGGCTGAAACGCTTTACCATCTTTTACATATACATGCACATGTACATGCATACACTAATGTGTATATATATCATACATATACAGAAGACTAGTTGTTAAATGTATAGCATAATTTTATAGCATGTTTAATCTGAAAACCTCTGCTTGAACATAGCTGTTAAAATGCTATAATTATTTGAATTATTCACTCAAATAAGGTGACTACTTACATATGCTCTGGATCATCGATTTCTTTTTTTGTTTACTGTAAACTGGGAAAATCCTGTTAATTCAGAGCAGAAACTAGCCAGATTCAAGGTAATCTGGGTTTTGCTTTAATACATGATTCCTTTCTTTTAATGCTTCCTCCCTCCTGTTTCTGAATGAAAACGTACTTTTTGAAATTCTAAGAAACTGCATCTATTGTTTTGTTTTCACACTGGAAGGTACTCGTGGTTCTTTTTGAATGAGTACACAAATTCTGAGGCTTCCGACTTCTTAGTGTGCTCATTTACTCTTCTTAATGCAGCTTCCCGCCTGTGAGGCCAGCAACAGAAGGACTAGGAAGTCGCCGACATAATGTTCTGCCCAAGAATGTTTTAAGGTATCCTAAAGGAAACATTCTCCAACAGAGTGTGTTTTGTTATGTGTTCCATAACCATATGCTCACTTCTATGTGAATAATATTCAGCATAATAGATACCTGCCACCATGCAAGGAGAAAGCAATTATTGACTCCAGGGGTTTTGCTGATTAGACTCTGAATGGCTCAAACATGACCAGAACTCTAACTGAGCATTATTAAAAGTTTACTTTGATCCTTGGGTATTTGTTCCTTTGTGCATATAACAGGCTTCTTAAAAAACACGTATCATCTCCCAGATTCAGTGGAGCACTATGATTAGTTATGACCCAAACCACATGTCATTTTACATTTGGAAAAAATCCTTACTAACTTTGCCCCCAGTTGAACACTTTTCATACACAGAATAATAGCTTTAATTCAAAATAAATCCTCTAAGACATGTACAGGGCAATAAATAGTCCAGTGAATACATGAGGAAAAAAATGAAGAAAGCTCTCTTAGAAGACAGGTGGATAAAGGGAATTTGAAAAGTAAAATGGGAAAACACACTCCTCTGTTCCAGATTAAAAAATAAAAACAATAGTCAGCCAACAGTATGAATCTAATCCACTGGCATGAAATCCTACCTTATTTGGTTCTCACAAAAATTTGCACAAGTGAAAGAGGGCAGGGGACCATCGATCCCTGATAAAGCCGCTGAGGCTGGGAGGGCTTGTCTTTTCCCCACTGCCACACAACTACTAAGACACAGTCACTCAGTGAATATACACATGTTGGGTACCCAGAATTAAACTCATGTGATGTAATAGTATAACTGTATATTGAGTGATCAGGAAAAGCCTCTATAAAATGTGGCACTTAAGCTGAAATGTAAAATAGTAGATCAAAATCAATGGAAAGGGTACACCAGGCAAAGGCCATGAACACGGAGCCCCTGAAATGGGACAGAACTGTGTAAGAACCAAAAGCTTAGTGGGCTTACCGAAATATTCAGGAAGGTTAGTGGGCTGGAAATATTCAGCCTCTAAACTGGTCCCAAGGATCTCTGGCCTTAGGCATCTTACCCTTGTGTGGTCCTCTTTCACACTGAGCTAGGTGGCTGGTCTATAACAGCAATGGAATGCAACAGAAATGCTGGTGACCTCCCCTGAAATTATGTTATAAAACAATATACCTCTCTCTCTCTCTCTCTCTCTCTCTCTCTCTCTCTCTCTCTCTGTGTGTGTGTGTGTGTGTGTGTGAGTGTGCATGTGTGTGCAAGGGTGTGTGTGCATTTGTGTGTGCCCTGCATTCCTTACCATAGAGGAAGCCAGCTATCACTTCCTGAGGTCATGTAGGCAGGCAGCCTCTGGGAACGTGAAAGTAGATCTTTTGGCCCAGGCAAGCCCAATGTGAATGCTGTCCTGGCCAAATCTCCACAGCAATCCCAAGAGAAACCCTGAGCTGGAGGCACCCAGCCCAGCTGCTAGCTTTCTTCCTGTCCCTCAGAAACTGTGAGAAAATACACGTTAGTTCAATGTATGATAATTTGGCAGGCAATAATAGATGATTAGTAGATGCTCTGAACAATGATCGTCTCACTGGCCTTTATTAGTAAAAGAATCTGCTTAGAAATTATTTTACAGCATTTTGAAGAGACGGAGAGTGAGGGGCTTCTCTGATCCAGTGCCCCAGAACCAAGGAGCAGCGGAGTTTGAGGAGCCAGCGGCTCGGGGTTCAGTCTCAAATGGATCCTGTTTAGACAGCAAACTCGTCTCGGCCTGTGAGAAATAGGAAGCTCACTGATTACTCACAGTTTCAGAGTCTGATGATGCAGATGAAGATTAAGGAAGAGGTTCAGGTCCTCCCACTAAGACAATCTGATCATCTCCTCAGGAAGCTGAAAATAGAAGACAGTCTGGAAAGAACCCACAGGGAGACAGTGAGGACTCAGAAGAAAAAGATGTGCAGACCGAGAAAGATGGTTCCCATTCAGCAGAGGACTGTGCGGATGAAAAAGATGATTACAAAAATGTGCGCCAGCAGCAGCAGGCAGCATGGAAAGCAGCCTCCAGAGAGAGAGGACCAGGTCGTGAGGAGGAACAAAGGGAAGAGGACGAAGCACCATTCCAGGAGAAAGATACCAGCAGTGATGAACATTCCCTAATGGAAGACTACGGTGATAGTGACTATGGCAGTTCAAAAAAGAAAACAAAAAGATGGTTAAGAAGTCCAAACCTGAGACAAAAGAAAATGCCCAAACCCAAGGTAAAGGCTACAGTGATGCCAAGTCTAGTGAAGGGCAAAGGGAAAGTGGGTCATCCCACAGCTTCCAAGGCATCAAAGGAAAAGATTCCTTCTCCCAAAGAAGGTGGTGGGGAACCTGAAAGCCCTCCAGAGAAGCAGACGTCGGCAAGCCCCTGCCTGAGAAGTCTGGAGACGAAGGGTCTGAGGATGAAGAAGCCCAGTCTGGGGGGGATTAAAAGGTTTGGGGAGAAATTTTATTAAAAGCAAGAAAGAGGAGGAGGAGGAGGAGGAGGAGGAGGAGGAGGAGGAGGAGAAGGAGAAGGAGAAGGAGAAGGAGAAGGAGAAGGAGAAGGAGAAGGAGGAGAGAGAAAGAAAGAAAGAGAGAGAGAGAAAGAGAAAGAAAGAAAGAAAGAAAGAAAGAAAGAAAGAAAGAAAGAAAGAAAGAAAGAAGAAAGGGGAAGGAAGGTAGGAAAGAAGGAAGGAAGGAAAGAAGGAAGGAAGGAAGGAAGGAAAGAAGAAGGAAGGAAGGAAGGAAGGAAAGAAGGAAGGAAGGAAGGAAGGAAGGAAGGAAGGAAGGAAGGAAGGAAGGAAGGGAACCTACTTAAGATAGAAGAGCAAGGTTTTGGCTATGGCTTGACTCAAGGGCTATCAGTGCTTTCTACTCATTGAAAATAATTTTTCTCTATTCTCCTTTCTCTCTTCTCCTCTCTCCCTCACTCTTTCTTTTTCCCTCCCTCTGTTTCGCTTTTCCTCTCTTACTCCAGGAAACCATTGTATATGGAAGGGTTTAAGGTACTTTTGCATCTGTTGGTCCTCTCGTTGCCACCATCCCTGTTTTCCAGTGAAGGCCATGGCAGATTAATCACTGGACTGAATCCTCCATCTTTTTCTTTGTAATGGAAGGTGCACCACATGTGTGAAGCAATATGATGCGAGCTGGAGACTGTGGGAACTTTGCTTTTGGCTAAAATGATATAGCAAGTTAAACAGTAATTGAAAAACATGGACAGATTGTAGTTGAAAATAATCACTTCTTTTTCTGCCTGAACTTCTAAAAACTCAATTGTTGTCTAATATGGGTTTATATATCTATATATATAAGTATAAATGTCTGAAAGAAATCATGACTCCAAACTTCCACTGATGAGTCCAGTAGGAGATAAAGGTGAATTCTGAATTGTTAATAAAAGTACTCCTATTTTTTACATTAGCAAGTGAGTATGAAATGGTGGGGATACCCAACCATGTTTGAGGGTGTGGGTTTTCATATTTATTTCATCATTTATCTCAAAGAGACTTGGAGCCCATGATCCTTCTATCCTGCTAGTCTTTAAGGACCTTAGAAAAAACAGGGGCTATCAAAACTCAAATCACTCTTGATTTCCTACTTTATTCTCTAATGGGGTATGTTTTAAAAATATGTATCCTGTTTTTTGGATAAAATTTTACCAAAGATAAGACAAAAAGAGCGAAAAAAAACCCTAGAACTTAAATGGCAAGATGGATCTACACAGCACAGTGGGTCTCTTTTCAAACTGACATACACAAATAAAAAGTTCCAGTTAATGTGAAACTCAGTCACAAAGGGTTGAGATTTTTCCTTTATGAAAACAGAATTGAAATTCTTTTATGCTGTATGTGTATGTTCAGATGCCATGAACCATGCTGCTTTTATTTGGGGATAGAACGTTTTCCTCTTTACACCCAGATCTGCCCAGCTTCTTTGTAGAAATGTGATACGAGCTACGCCTGCCCGCTTCCTGCTGCCGCACAGAGCACCGCTTCACACCCTGACCCAGTGCTCAGCAGCTCTGCCATCGGACACTTCCGGGCTCTGTTCACAGACTGACAGGGAGGAGGCATCTTAAACGCCCCTTTCACATTACTGAGTCAGTCTGACCCCCACTTATTGCTCATGTTTCTTAAAGCAGGAGACTGAGACTCAACTGGACTATAGAAACCCTTGTTTTTAGGAAGCCCATGTGCCATTGGTAACAGGATTTTTCCATTCCTTAGGAGAGTTTGATCCTCCACATCCTGATACCATATGCCAGTGGGAGCAAAGTTTAAGAGTCCTAGTAGGTTAACAAATTGGAAAAATTAGAGAAATTTTAAAATAAATTATTTAGCGTTATGTGCCATTGACCTTCATTTAACTGCTATAATGCTAGATTTTCATTAACAGACTCCTTTGTTCAGGCTGTCGCTAACATTTTCAGGGCATAAGAGTACATACTACACATTTAAATATTTAGATATTCATTTGTGGACAGGGGGAGAGAGAACAAGGCCACATCAGCAAGCAATCCCAGCCCAGGAACCAGCACCATGCACGGGCCACCAGACCAGGGACAGCCAGACCCCAGCCTCTTCCAGTGTGCAGGCTGACCAACAAGAATTACCGTCCCCACCTCCACTACACCTGTAAGTGACTGACTTGTCTGGAGAAACACGGGCTGTGATGATAGCTATGGAGGTGAAATTCAATTGGACGCCTGTGGTGCTTTGTTGCTTTACTAACATTGCAGATCTAGGGCCAGTGGTCTGATTATAGGTTCAGAGGATAGCAGTGTGCAGTGTAGTATCTGGGGGGTCTCCTTCTGAGCATTCTAGCCATTGTTGATTCCCTATGGTCTTGATTTGAAGTCCTATATCATTTCCATTGGGTTGGGTTTTATTCTCTTTTGTTTGGTTTGATAATGTTAAATTCGATGGCAGGAGCAGCTATTTCAAAGATAACAAAATATATTCTGGTAGCAATTTTGGCTCTACTATTGCCTTGTTTTTAAGTCCTTTACTGCATTCATTGTTTTGTTTTTATTGTTTCCATTCTATTTTGTTCTGTTTGATTTTTACTATGTCTGAAGTTAACTGCAGTTATTTTAAAGACAGCAAGAAGCATTATGGTAACCATTGTTGATTTTGTAATGTTCTGAAGTCCTGTATCTCTTACACTGGTTTGTTTGGATTGGTTTTATTCTGTTTTATCCTCTTTAAAATAAAAAATTTGAGAGAGAACAATGGCCACAGCAGCAAACAAACCCAGTCTGGGAGCCAGCACCATGTTCAGGCCTCTGGCAGACTGGGAACAACTAGATTCAAGCCTCTCCCTGTGAGTCAGCACCATTCACAGACCAGGGTTAGAGAGAACAAGCCCAGTCTGAGAACCAGTGCCATGTGTGGGCCGCAGCCAGAATGGGAACAGCCAGACCCTAGCCCCTTCCAGCAAGCAGGCTGGCAAACAAGAAGTACTAATTCCACGCCTGCCCGCTCCCCCCACCACCGCACCATAAGTGACCAGCTTATCTGGAGAAACACAGACTGTGATGGTAACTATCAAGGTGAAATGCAATTGGATACCTGTGTTGCTTTGGTGTTTCACTAACATTGCAGGTCTAGGGTCAGTGGTCTGATCATAGGTTCAGAGAATATCACTAAGCAGTGTGTCACCTAGTGGGGGAATCTCCTTCTGAGGGTTGTAGTCATTGTTGATTTTTATGGTCTTGCTTTGAAGTCCTATATTGTTTCAATTGTTTTGTTGGGTTGGGTCTTAGTCTCTTTTGTTTTGTTTGATTATGTTAAATCCCATGGCAGGAGAAGCTATTTCAAGGATAGCAAGATATATTATGGTAGCAATTTTGGATCTACTATTGGCTTGTTTTGAAGTCCTTTATCACATTCATTGTTTTGTTTCTATTGTTTCTATTCTATTTTGTTCTGTTTGATTTTTACTATATCCGAAGTTAAATGCAGCTATTTTGAAGACATCAAAAGGCATTATGGAAACTACTGTTGGTTTCATAATGTTTTGAAGTCCTGTATCTCTTACACTGGTTTGTTTGGATTGGTTTTATTCTGTTATATACTCTTTAAAATTAAAAAAAATTAAATAAATAAATAAATAACATAATAAAATAATTACATAAATATTTAGATAGTCACAAGTTCTAAATCAGGCTTACTATTAAGTAATATATTCTTTATCCTTCTACCTTGATAAACATACCACAAAAAGATTCTGGTAAACCAGGTTCCAAATTTAAAGATCTTAGACTTGTAGAAAATTGGCACACTGCCACAGTGATCCCCTGTCCCTGCCTCTGGAACATAATGAAATGTTCAGGAAAGGAAACTGTGGCTTCATAGCAAAGACTGCCTAGTCGTTGGTATTATTAGTATCAACCAACAGAAAAAAAAAAAAAGTTTTTCCCTGTCTGTAAAAAAAAATAGCCTTGCTTTTCAAGTTTTCTCATAGTTTATAATCTGCATATTTTAGATAAATATATCAAATGATCACTATTCAAATTATGTCCTGATTTATCTTTACATAAAGCAGCACACTGGCTTTTCTTCCATATCAGCCTGGAGCAAAACTAGAATACTAATTTAAAGCAGTAGAAACTGCCAGAGTACCCATCCCTCTGGCCTTATTCATGGAAAAGGCAAAAGTCTCAGGAGAAGAAATGTCATTGACTCTTCTGGGATTTGGGCACTGAGGTATGTAATGCACCAATCAAAGCTTACTAGGAAGACCATAATTAATATCTGAATCAGCAATCCACAGAAAACATTGACTCACCAGAAGTTACAAATAAAGAGCATGTGTTTTCAAGAAATTTAATTTGAGAATGAGGTCTGTTCTCCTGAGCAATTTAACCATAAAATCTCGAACAAATCACTAGAAACCAGTTCAGCAGGATCTTCAGTCACTGAGGCATTTCTCAATCCTGAACTTTCAACACAGTAATTATAAGAATATAAAGTATAACAAAAATTGTCACAAAAATAATTTCCTTTGTGTTGCAAACAGCCTTGTATATAGGCTTCTCACATACATGATGTTTTGCAAGATTTTGTGTTCAAAGTTATAATTACTAAATAGTACTTATTTAGTCAATGATTATAACTGTCATTTTGAATTTCTGATTTGCCATGTAGCAAAATTATATTCAAAAGCAAAGAATTCAATACTTTGGTTTAAACAGACTCATCAAGGCTTAATATACAATATTTATTACATTTTTTGAAATAACGATAATGATTTACTGATTCTTACTTTTATATTTTGAACTCATTAAGCTCAGAAATCTTAGCTAGGGGTAGGGATTTAGCTCAGTGGCATAAGCACTTGCTTGGCAAGTGTGAGGTCGTGAGTTTGATTCCTGGTACCAAAAAGAAAAGAAAAGAAATCTTAACTAATAACCAGAGTTCTACAATCAACATAAATTACATCTACTGTCCCAAACCTGTGTCTACAATTATATATCAAAACATATAGACAGATATTCCTCATTTAACAACCTTCCTGTTCAATGACTGTTTAATCAACCGTTCGGATTTACTACCCACATTCAGACTTATGAATGCAAAAGGCAGTGTGGCCTGTGGTGGCATCTTCTACAACACAGCACTGTAATTTTTGCTGATTGTACTGTATAGTACAGTACTGCAGTTTTATGTTCTATTATATATCACAGTACTGCATGTGAGAATTATGCAAATACAAGCAGAGTCATCAAATTGACACTTCCTTTGACTATTTCTCTGTTCTGTTCTGAATATTGTAATGTAATATATATGACTACTGTAATGCAATATATATATATATATATATGTATATATATATATATATTTCCTTAGTGAGCAGTTGAATTAACTACCTAGTCATGGAAACATATCTTGGTCATTAAATAAGGAATGTCTATATTTCAAAATTGTACTCTGAAAATATTCAGGATAGAGACCATAACTAATATCTGAATCATCAAAGATTTAAACTGTTAGTCACACACACACACAAAAAAATTGCAAAGCTCCATGGCAGGCAAAGAATAGAAAAACATGAAGCTTCCTCTGAGGAAACTCAGATGACACAGAGTTCTAAGATATTTATTCCTTCATTTATCAGCAAACATACGATGAGCATCACTTGTGCACACAATTTTATTAAGTTCTTGAATATTTTAAAAATATATACCCTGCCCTCAGAGCACTCAGTAACCAGTCAGGGAGAAGCCTGAATATAAACAAGTGCTACAATAGACATCAATATGAAGAAAAAGGGACCCAAAAAGGAGGCATTCGGCTAGATTCAATGTTAGAGAACAGTCTTTCTACAGAGATGACGTGAAATGAGCCCAGAAAAATTATATGGTGTTACAGACATAGAGATCTGGGTATAGCAAATTCCTGGCAGTAGGAAAATGACTGATGAAGAAATTAGAATTTTATGTCTGCTTGGCATGCTTAGGGAATTGTAAGTAGGATATTTGCAGTACAATAGACCTGGGAATTAGAGTAGGAGAAAGTATGCCAAACGATACGAATAGGAAGATTTACCAAGCTACAGATATTTTTAAACATCTGATACAAAGTAGATTAGCAATAGTGTGATAACCTTACTCTGCTAGAAAATGGAAAATCCGTTGTAGATTTTTAATGAATAACTGGCATAGCTATAGTGCCATATTTTGAGGAAAATAAAAGTAAAGAAAAACTTTTAGTACCAAAACTAGACAAAGAATGAAAAAAAAAGAAAAGAAAACTAACAAACAAGGTCCCTCATGAACATAGACATAAAAATTCTCAAAAATACATTAGTAAATTTAACCCTATGATAAACAAGAATAATAACATACCAAAACCACTTAGAATTTTTCACATCAATGCAATGATTATTCAACATTTGATAATCAGTGCAATCCATCATATTAATAACCTAACAAAAAGAAAACTATATGATCACATCAGTTATGCAGAAAAACATTCATTAAAAAATCCATTTATAATAAAGTTCTCAGAAAACTAGGATATAGAAAAAAATGACTTCAGTTTGATAAGTGGCATCTACCACAAAACCACAGGGGCACTGTATTCAATAGTGTGAAAATGAAATGTTTTCTCTTATATTGAGAAGAAAAAAGTAGATTCAACCTCATCACTCTTTTTCAGTGTTATGCTGGTAGCTCTAGCTAGTGTAATAAGACATGAAAAAGAAATAAAAATCATACAGACTATAAAATAAGAAACAAAGTTGGCCCTATGCACAACACCTTAATTATCTGTAGAAAATTCCAAAGCATCTACCAAAAAATATATTTTTAGCTCCAACAAATAACTAGTTTATGACTACAAGGCCATAGCATATAAGGCCAACAAATAAAATTTAATCTTTTTTCTCTACATTAGCAATTTATAACTGGAAAATAAATTTAAAGATCAATTGATAATACCTCCAAAAATTAAAAACTTAAGATATAAATCCAGCAAAACATACAGGATCTGGGCCCTGGACTTAAATAAAATACTTTGAGTCTTAGGAAAAGGAACAAGGGAAAGAAAATTAGATTTTTATCAGCTATTTCAACATTCAACTTCACTGCAAAAAAATCCAGGGAAGTAAATATTTCCCCCAGAAAAACAGAGTGAGTAGGTTGTGCATTGTAAGGAATAGGCTCACGTTATTATGGACAGAGGTGGGTTCAAAGTCTGCACAATAGGCTGCAGACTGGAGACCAATAGAAAAGCTGATGCTGCAGTTCAGGTCCAAAGGACATCAACTGCAGGATTCCCTTGTTAGTCTTCTGTGCTACTCATGATTTCAAGTGCTTGGGCGATACCCTCTCCATATTGTGGAAACCGGTGTGCTCTACTCAAAATCCACCAGTGTAAATGTTAATCTCAACTCAGTGTGGGGTGGCCTGTCATCCCACCACCCAGGAGCCTGAGGCAGGAGGATCACTAAAAGTTTGCAGCTAGCCTGAGCTACAAAGTTAGTTCAAGGTCAGCCTAGAATGCATAGTGAGACCCTCTCTCAAAAAGACAAAAGAAGAAAAAAAAATGTTGATTTCATCCAAAACTGCCCTCACAGAAACAACCAAAATAATGTTTGACCACATATCTATGCATCATAACTCAACCAACTGGCATATAAAATTAACCATACCAGTAATCAAGGGAAGAAAATGTAAACAAAGAATTTTGTATCTAACAAAGTTGACTTTCAAGAATAAAAGTTAAACATAAACAAAGTGTCATCATCAAGAGCTCAGAGAACATTCTGCCCATGGGTCCTTCCTGAGGAAGCAACTATACAATGAACACCAGCAAAGCCAAAGAACTAGAGAAGTGTGAACACCAGCACTGGTGGAACTAAGCACCAAGAACATCTACTATCACAAAACATAAGACTCATACCTCCTGGTGAAAGAATCTCCTACAGCCTCACCCAAGGGTCAGCCTTGAGTGTGGTAACACGCTGGACCCAGACAGCCATGACAGAGAACACCCAGACCAGAAGGAGGCAAGCCGAGCAAGTGTATTGTAAGGGCACCATTATATATATGCAAGGACACAATTATATAAGCAGTAAAGGCACAGTTACAGAATAGCAAACTTACAGACATGCTATAGCAAGTTAAAGATCACATAATGGCCACTGCCTATGCTGCTGCTGCCTGTCACGTAAACACTCTGCTGAATTCAGTCAGCCTTGACTGTCTGGGTCCAGCTGCTTTTCTCTTGATAATGCACTGGGCCAATCTGATTGTCCCAACTTGCTTCGAGGACTTTGGTTGGGATGAAGTGACCCAGTCAAGAACTCTTCTAACTTTACTTGCTCCACTTAAACTCCCTCCTCTCATCCCCAGGATATTATGGTAAACAATTCAAGTAAATCTATTCCGAGTTAACTCGCTCGACAATATGTGACTTAATTCACGCAAGCAATCATGTAGCCCTCTGCCATCTTCCTTGCTCTTCCCATTTGTAAACTGTATTTAAACTGGGCTCGAAGCTGGCTCCTTGCTGGTGATTTGAACGCTGTTATAGTCCCCCAGCCCACTGGAATAAAATCAATAAAGTTGCCTTCTAGATTCCTTGGTGCGAAGAGTCTTCCATTCGGTTCAGTACTGGCTTTTCTGCAACAGTATGACAGCAGGAGCCGGACAGTGGGTGACTCTCCAGGTTGCAGCCCCCACCTGTTCTCCAACAGACCAACTGTAAGGTGAAAAGAGAGGATGAAGAATAGCCTATAGATGAAAGGAAATTTAAATTCACAGCAAAATGTTTGAACACTAGACAACACTGTATTCACACAGCACATGGGTGATAAAACTATAAAGAAATGCAATGAGTAAAAGTTAGGCTATAGTCAGGTGTGTGGCCCATGCCTGTAATTTCAGCACTTGAGAGGCTGAGACAGGAGGATTGCCATGAGTTTGAGGCCAGCCTGTGCTACATTGTGAGTTCATGGCCAGCCTGAACTGCATAGGAAGACCCTGTCTTAAAATTCCAAAAAAATAAAATAAAATAAATAAAAAATAAAAACCAGGATGAGGATGATTGTTGAATGAAGGGTACAGTTGCAGTTAGAATGTTTCATAGCAGGGCCACATGCTGACTTTTATGAGGTCAAGGTATTTTTGCTTTTGTGGACTCTATCTCCATTAAAAACTTACTTAAATTGTATTTTATTATATGCAAATTAAAGATGAATACATACATATATTAACCATAAAATGGTGTATATTTCATGATTGTTTCTTAAAAGACATTAAGAAATTTTCATGCACCTTTAAAATAAATAACATTTTAGAAAATATTAATATATTTTGTAACCCCTGAAGTATTGTGTGCCTTATGCACTCTCCTTGGTGGACCTAAAGAATCTAACAGCTTTGCTTTCGAGGTGGCTGACAAAGTTCTATCTCCTGATATGGGTGATTATTACAGAGGCATTCTCTTTATTTATTAAACTGTCTGAAAACTCTGGGCATGTGTGTGTGTGTGTGTGTGTGTGTGTGTGTGTGCATGTAAAATAGCTGGCACTGGTGGACTTCCCTTCTGGTGACAGCAAATGAGGTCATCAGAAACCATCCTCTTTCTGCTTGAAAGCACTGGAGAACTGAAACCTAGTAAGAATTACTGAGCTAGGATTAGGAAGGGTCAGAGATCCAAAGAAAGCATTTGGTCATGGTAGTTTCCTTTTTATCTCCAGGACATTATTAACTGGAAGGTGAAGCCAAGAGGTTTGGCAGTTGAGCACCCTGAGTGACTGGAGGCGTCAGGCCTTGGCTTGGGACCCTGCAGGACTCTGGCTTCCTGGAAAACAACAGAGGCATACAGAAAAATGGGCCTTGACCACGTTTCCCTCTACTCCTGTTGAAAGTGAACGTACAGCCTCTCCACAGAAAGATCTTACATTCTAAACCTCAAAACTACTGCTGCAAACCATTTCGCAGGTACAATTCCTCACAGTAAGCCAAAAAAAAACCTGGCAAACTGAGACAAGAGAAGAGAAAAAGGAACAACAGACAGTAGCAAGAATATACAGAGACTCTGGCTACAGTAATGAGTGACCCCACAGCAGCCATAATTTAATTACAAAAATGACATTCAAGATGGTAAAAGAATTACACAGAATTTAGGCAAAGAACAGGGAACTACAAAAAGGAACTAAATGGAAATTATAAAACTAAAAAAAAAGTTATAATAATCAAAAGTCGGATCTTTATATATGGGTTTAACAGCAGAATAGATTATATTAAAGAATTAATTAATTGAAAAATTTGGAAGAAAAAAACTAAACTACAAGACATAAAAAAAAAATCTTGGAAAACCCATTTGCGATCCCTCCGGTCTCTCAGGAAATATTCCTACTCCCCATTTCTATTCCCCAGTAATTGTTTCTATTCTTAACCTCAATCATTCTTTAGGATTAATTCTTTGATTTCAGGGAATATGAACTGCTAGATGGTGTACCTGACATCCAGCAGGTTGGGAGTTACATATTTTTCACCTGTGTCATTTTGGAGGCCCCACCAAGACAATTGGAAGGGTGCGAAAGTTTGCTTTTGTCTCATGGATTATGGGTTATGACTCATTTAGGTAATCAGAAATTGTCATTCATGTTTGCCAGTTGCTTATGCCTTGTCTTTTATGCTTGTCTTTCTTTGTCAAATGATTTTTGTCAAATGGTTGTGAATTTAAGTTGAGAACTTTGGAGGATTATGACATTTCTTCAGTGGGACATTACATTTTTGCAGGAAGGGTCTTGTATTCCTATTTTGTGTATGGACTTACTACTCGCTGAATTTAATGCTGTTCATTGCTTGGCCAGTTTGACTTGTTTGGCTGCTATGGTTATTGTCTTATCTCAGACAAGCAGTGCTAGGGAAAAATAAATTTGTTCAACCCTCATGTATTGAGAAAGAGTAGTTTAAATATTCTGCACCCACTCATAGCCCGCCATGCCCCTAGAGACAAAGTAAAATGCAGAAGGCAGTATGGGTTATGATACTATTTTCTCACTAGGGTTGTACTGTAAGAGAAAGGAAAAATGGTCAGAATCAACTTATGTAGAGATTTTTCTCTGTATTAAGAGACAGTCATCATTTTGGACAAGTGCTCTCCCATGACTTGGCCTGTTTTAAATTTTCCCAAGTCAGAGTCTTGCAATAGGTAGATGATACACTGTTCAATAATGATTTTCTCTGTGATAGAGAAACAGATGCCTTGCTAAAAGATGTCACCTCACTGGCTAAATTCCAACAGATTCCTCAATAGTTAACAGAAACAGGTATTAAGGGCTAGCCATAGCCTCAGCCCCCAAAGAACTGTCTCTGTCTCATGATTTCTCTCCAGGCATCTTGCCACACCAGCCACCATTCACAGAGATAAGCTAACTGGGGGCGGAAGGAGGGAAGCCTGCAGCTAAGCATGGCCCAAGGGTCACAGGACCATGAGGAAGAGGGCCCAGTGTACACCAGAAGCAGCTAACCTGGCTCTAGCCATTCCTCACACCTCCAGGTCATGGCCCCTGGTACGGCAGGGTTAAGTCTAGGGGATGCCTAAGACTGGGCACAGAGCAGGAGGGATCAACAGGGACCCCTTGTTTCCCCTTGTTTCTTTTAAAAATGAGAAAAAATAGTGCCGTAGGTAGACGTCTGCCCCAGGGCAGGTTGGAACCTGGGCAGGCCTTCTTCCCCTACGGTTTGGAAATCATACAGCACTCCAAACAGTGCCACCCAGCTGCTTTCTACACTCAAACCCGGCCTGCACACCTCCCCCAGAAACAGTTAAAATCACCTTCAATAATCTGTCCCTTCAGAGGGAACAGTTACATCTGACCCTCAAAACAGCAGCTCTGGCTATTGGCCGTGGCTATCAAACAGCTGTGGCTGTCAAAGCACCATGAGAGCCTGAAAGGCTGGGTATTCCAGGTAGATACATCATCAGGCTAGGATTCATCCTAAAAACTGCCTTTGCTAACAGGAGGCATTATGGTAACCATTGTTGATTTCCTATTATCTTGCTTTGAAGTCCTGTATCACTTACACTGTTTTCTTTTGATTGGCTTTATTCTGTTTTATTTTGCTTGGTTTTATTCTCTTGAAAATAAAAATTACAAAAAAAAGCTGCCTTTGATTTCATAGATGTAAAAGGTTTGCTTTCGTCCTCTCTAATTCTTATTACTAGAGGTCTCTGTTAACTGAACTATAAAAACTTCTGACTAGTCTATTTATAGTTACAAACCTAAAAACTGTAAAAGGATTATTGTAATTTGACTTGGTCAAATACATCCAACAGTGTCCTCAAATTTAAACACAATTGTCTTGTGTATGTCTATCTGTCTGCTCAGTGTTAAAATGTGACTGTTCAATGGTAAACCAGTTAAAACACCTGCAGCTATTTCATTTAAAAAGAAAAGGTTTAGCCCAACAATTTTTTCTTTTTGGGCAAGGCTCTTTTTGAGATTTCCATGGAAAATCATCTGTAGAGGTTTTCAGGGTAGCTAAATTTATTTAGAACATTAAAATATGCCGGGCATGGTGGCACATGCTTTTAATCCCAGCACTTGGGAGGCTGATGCAGGAAGATCATTGTGAGTCTGAGACCAGCCTGGGCTACAAAGTGAGTTCAAGGCCAGCCTGAACTGCACAGTGAGACCCTGTCTCAAAAAACAGGGCTGGGGATTTAGCTCAATGGCTTAGCACCTGCCTGCAAGCACAAGGTTATGAGTTCGATCCCTGGTACCAAAAAAAAAAAAGAACATTAAATTATGTACTGATAGTCTCAAGGCTTACATAGGTCTTGGAAATAAAAGTTTGATAGCATAAGGGTTATACACAATTGGGTTGCTATGTATGTTTTCACGTGTCAATATTCAGGTATGTGGTCTATTTTAGTTGATATATAAATAAGTAGACACTCATGATATATAGCACAAGTATCTTTGTTCACAGGGTTAGCAATGAGTTAAGGTAAAATTGAAGATGTCTTTAAAATTGGTAATGTATTTCCATCCAGCTTGTTAGCTAAGTGAAGTAACATCAAAAGATTGATTTTGTAAATACAATGTCTATTATTGTTTGTTTACCATAATTTAAGGGCTTTTCCTTGGTTTGTGATAAATGTGTAAGCTTAAATCATTTAAATATTATGATTTGGTTCTCATGAATCATCTAAAGCAATTGTTTAGTGGCCAGGAATTTAGTTCAGTGGCATAAGCACCTGCCTGGCAAGCGACAGGTCATGAGTTCAATCCCTGGCACCAAAAAAAAAAATCTAAAAAATTTTTTAAAAATAAAGCAACTGTCTTAGTTACTTTTTACTCATTGCTGAGACAAAATACCTGATGCCCAAAATTAGGGAAGGAAAAGTTTATTCTTACAGTTTCTTGGGAGTTTCAGCTCACTAGTTGGCTCCAAGTCAGCATGGGTTGGCGGGGCTGCCATTCATGGTGGCTGCAAGCTGCAAGACACGCTGGTGAAAGAGAGAGAGAGAGAGAGAGGAAGAGGAAGACCCGCCTTCCCTTATACTGTATGTCGGCTCCACCCTTGGGCGGGTACAGCACTTACATTGCCAATCCCAGTGCTAGACAACAAACCGAACACAAGCAAGCACCAGACTTAGCCTCATCAAAGGTAGGTGAGGACCTGGGGGGACATAGCATACCCAATACATTCCACCCCTGGACCCCCAAGGACTCATGTACATTCTTAATACAAAAGACATTTAGTCCATCTCTAAGTTGCCAAAGTCCTAACAGTTTCAGCACTGCTGAAAAGTCCAAGTCCCAAATCTCCTTTGAGATCTATGGCAAACACTTATCTGTAACCTCCTGTACAAATGAAAACCAGGTTAAGCACTCCCAACGTATAAAGGCAGGGCTGGGAGTTTGGCTCAGTGGCTTAAGCGCCTGTCTGGCAGGTGTGAGGCTGTGAGTTTGATCCCCAGTGCCATAAAAAAAAAAAATTTCCATCTCCAACATATAAAGGCACAAGGCAAACATTACCATTCCACAAGTTACAAACAAGGGAATACAAAGCATTATAACCAAAGCAAGTCCAAAATCCTGCAGGGCAAGCATTAAGTCCTGGAGTTCTCTGCTCAGCATCTGAAGCAACCTGGTTGCAAGCTCCAAAAGGATTGAGTGACTCCACCCCTGCAGCACTTTCAGGGGTCTTAACTTCCACAGCTTTCCTTGGGCAATCCATGTTCCTTGGCTTCACCCTTACATCTTTACACATTGCTCTCTTCAGAGGAGGCAGAAGTTGCCTTAGCCTTTTCTTGTACTTAAAACCAGCACCACATGGATGCTGCCAAGGTCTGCTGCAGGCTGAAGCAGTAGCCAGGCTTTCCTCTCTCTTGGCTGTAGGGGTCGACTGCCTGGATTGCTGAGTTCTCTAAACCTGATTGTGGGGAACAGTTTCTCTATTCTGCTGCCATTCTGGAATCTGGTATGGCTGCCTCCATTCTGGGACATGGTGTGGCCTCTGTTGCCACTCTGGGACAAGGCACTCTGTGGCTTTTTCCTCTGAGCAAACTCTTTCACTTTTGAAGGCCTGAGGCTGCAAAGGGTGGAGGCCTGCTGCTTCCTGGGATGCCCCCAGGCCATCTTTTTTATTCTTTTGTTCCTTCTCAGCAATTAAGGTCTCATCTTTAAAGTGCACAGCTTCCTGGCCAAACTCACAAGGTTTTAAATCACCATGCCATGCTCTTTGCTCTTTATTCACAACATAACTCTGGCTAAGAGCCCCCAACAAAAGCCAGGACACCATTTCAACGTTTGGCTGCCTCATAATTTCTGCCTGTAGAGTAATTAGTCCTTTGCCCTTAATCTCAGTCTCAGGCAAAGTCTGAGGGAAGAACGCAGTCTAGCTTTCTGCCAACCCATAATACACATCATCTGGAGTCCAACCATCAATGCAGTCTTTCTTCCCAGCAGAAACCTCCTGAGCCTGGTCTTTACCATCATGCTTTCTATCAGCCTTCTGGTCTCCTGAGCTCTGACCAGAATCTCCCATACAGAACAACCTAAGCCATTCCAGCTCTACGCATGTAGGCAACATCTCCGAACCTTTCCAAACTTTCCCCACAAGCCATTTCCAAAGGCTTTCAAACCACATGGTCAGGAATAGTCACAGCAATGGCCCCACTCCCGGTACCAAATTCTGTCTTAGTTACTTTTTACTCATTGCTGAGACAAAATACCTGACTCCCAAAATTAGGGAAGGAAAGGTTTATTCTTACAGGTTCTCAGGAGTTTCAGTTCACTAGTTGGCTCCAAGTCAGCATGGGGTGGCAGAGCTGCCATTCATGGTGGCTGCAAGCTGCAAGGCACACTGGAGAGAGGGAGAGAGAGAGAGAGAGAGAGAGAGGAAGAGGAAGACCCGCCTTCCCTTACATTGTATGTCGGCTCCACCCTTGGGTGGGTACAGCACTTACATTGCCAGTCTCGGTGCTAGACAACAAACTGAACACGAGCAAGCACCAGACTTAGCCTCATCAAAAGTATGTGAGGCCTTGGGGGGACATAGCATACCCAATACACAACTGTTAAAATATTTTTAAATTGGCTATTATTAAAAGGTTAAGCTTTCTATGTCTAAAACAGTAAAATTCTCTTAAAATATTTAAATGCTCATGGTTAAACTTACAAAACTGAAAACATCCTACTGGTGAAAGTTGTTCATGGTGGTAAGATTTTTAGGCTCAAACATCCGGCATTCCCTTACTTGTGTCCCAGATACTTACACACACCAATCCAGCACTGGACAGCCAGCCAAATGCATTTGCAGATTTGTGCTCATGAGAGCTGAAGCACGCAAGTGAGCAGGACACTTAACACTTAATGTGATGCTGCCTGCACCTTCTCAGTCATCTGAAGACTTTACTGAATTTCCTATAAACAAAAAAATTCCTCAAGGATAATTTGGAAAGAAATCTAGAAAATGGGGCCATGTTACATATCTGTAATTGGTAAAAAAGAAAAAAATTAAATTTAGAGAACATAGAACATTCATGAAAAATGAATATGAAATGTAAACTGATACAAATTTGGTGAAAGCATGACTAAGTATTATACTGCTCACAGAAAAGCTAACAAATTCTCATTTTGTTTAAAACTCATAAACATGTAACTGTAGTTAATATCTTCTTCCTCCTTCTTCTCCTCCTCCTCCTCCTTCTTCTGTTCCTCTCTTTCCCCTTCTTCATCTCCTTCTTTTTTACCTCTCCTAGTACCAAAAGCACAGGGAAGAATATCTAAGAAACACAGGCATAAACATAAATGGTGAAGCTATCCTAATGTTAGAAATGACCAAAATGGAAACATCTAATAAATATCCCCCAGTTATCAACATTATATCAGCCGGGCATGGTGACACACACCTCTAATCCCAGTACACAAGAGGCTGAGGCAAGAGGATTGCCAAAAGGTCAAGGCCAACCTTGGTTACCTAGTGAGTTCAAGGCCAGCCTAAACTACATAGTGAGACACCCCCCACAAAAAATAAAAATAAAAAACTACATTATCTCATTGATTTGGCTTTAACTCCAACCCCTAATGCTATGCATTGCACATACCATGTACTAAAACCGTTGTTGAACTAGCTAAATCTATGGACTAAGGACTTGCTCCTAAGCCTCTTCCTTAGCATAGACTATTACTGCATTAGCATTTTCAGTGGACAGGATTATGCAAGCAGCTACAACTAAGAACTTTCAAACTTGTGAGAGCACGAAAACCATTTTAGGAATCACTTGTTCTTGGGCTAATATTTTTTGTGACTTATTGAAAGCTGGAAAAACATCTTTGTCATCGTACCTGAGGGGATGAGCTCTGAGGGTCTGGATGCTTGTGATTACTCACACGTGCATAGGAAAGAATTTCAAAAAAGGTGGGAAATACTCCTTCTTCCCACTGAATTAGCATAGTTAATGCAAATCACATAGATGAGGTCATCTAAAAAAAAGAGAGACTAAGCAAGTCATCACACAACTGACACAAGCACCACAAAAAATGACTCAAGAAAAATTTTACAACAGGAAAAAATAGAAACAGTCTGCCACAGCCTCTGCTAGAATAATTAAATTTGCAGATAAATTCTCTTCTCTGATACTTGTGCATGGAAACACATTTATTAGTAAGGAGACAAATAAAAAATAATAAACTTATTAATCAAGAGCTTATTTCCAAAAGCAGTTTTCTTACATAGAGGAGAAAAAAAGTAGAACTTCCTCACAGTGCTAGAAAGAGGAAAGGTTGCATTAATGCGACAGCCTTTGTTTAGCTGAGCCACTCAGAGTTCTGAGAACTTCTATCTCAGCATGGAAGCTGAGGTCTGTATCCCGGGAAGCAGGAAATGAGAAAGAGTGATGGACGGAAGAGTTGGGAAGGGAGAACAGGAAAGCAGTTAAAGGCCGTATGTTCCTGTTTTGTCCATCGCCTCATTCTTGATGTGATACTGATAAAGTATATCAGTATCTGATGAATGACAACCTATTGAGGAGGGGTCACTAAAATAAGGTGAATTATATGTTTGAGATGTGCAAGTGTTAAATTTTTTTAAGTTTTCTCAAATTCTCACACAATGCATGTCCAATAGTACGGCAAGCTGGTTCCAGGAACATTCAGGGAATCAGGTATCTAAAGCCATGGAAAAGTGAATGTAAAACACACCAAAAAGCCTTAATATACTATAGGATAATAAAGTACAATCTTAAGGTAGAAATTATTTGAATTTCTACCAGACAGAAGGACTCAGTCTCTAACACAAATTTCCTAGTCTGTGCTCTTAATTATAGCAAACAATAAGTTCAAAAAGGTCCCGTCCCTTTGGAGGGAATTAGCAGATTGTGGCCTATGAGCTAGCCAGTTAGTTTTATGAATAAAGTTTTATTGGAACACAGCAATGGCCATTTTTAAGCTACAACAGCAGACTTAAGTGTGGAACACAGATTATATACCCTGTAAATCAAAGATATTTACTACCTGGTCCTTGAAGGAAGAGCTTGCTAACTCCTGCCCTCAACAGCACATAAACCTCCAAGAGGGCTGTAAGCAATGCTCCAATGGGGCACTGGCAGACCTGCCACTCACTCTGCCATGCTTCTACATTTTGAACAATTTTTCTTAATAAGGTTAGGAGAGAGAAAGCATAACTTTTTATATAAAACCCAGACCACAAGAGTATAAACCCTAGATAGCCAGGTGCAGTAGTGCACACCTGTAATTCTAGCACTTGGGGGGTTGAAGGAGGAGGCTTGCTGGGAGTTTGAGACCAGCCTGGGCTACATAATGAGTTCAAGGCCAGCCTGAATGACATAGTGAGACCCTGTCTCCAAAAACAACAACAACAGTATAAACCCTAGAAATTATTAAAAGTCAATGGAGGACTACACTGTTACAGACACTGGAGTTGATTGGAACCAGGTCCAATTATACTCCCAAAGGATAAGATCACTACAAGTGGCACTGGGGCACACAGCAGCCCCTGAGTACACTCAGCATGGGTCTGCCCCACAATGCTCTACGCTTTGTCTTCCTAAGACACATGAGGGTCATGCAGAGTAATAATCTGGATACACTGCAATCCTGAAGCCCAGCAGTATTTCAGGAAAAGTGATCCAAGTGGGATCCACATAGGTTCAAGCCTGAGAATTATTTTCTTGACCTGAATCTGACTGTAAAGGTGACACATGGTATGCGCCTGTGGCAGCGGTCTCCAAAGGGACTCTGCACGAAGGACGGATATAGGGTAAAGATGTCAACCACTCACATTCCCAGCCCTGCCTCCCTCATGTTTAATCCCAGCAGTTGGCTTCTACCCATCGCAAACACCAATGTTTCAGTGCAGAGGGAGGCCCCGATTCTAAACCTGTGCACACACTCACCACGTGACCTGGCAATAGCAGATGGCTGTTGGCATTTATCCTGGATAAATAACACAACTGAGCCTCTCTCTCTCTCTCTCTCTCTCTCTCTCTCTCTCTCTCTCTCTCTCTCTTTCTCTCTCTCTCTCTCTCCCCCTCTGTCTTGCATACACACACACACATGCATACACACACGTGTACTTATAACTGGTGAAAATGGAATCAGTTGTGGGTTGTCCTAATGTCAGTTCCTCATTGTAGTGTTGCAGTTCACCATGGAAGATATTTATGCTGGAATACAGGGCAAAAAGCACACACCTCTCCCTGTACATTCCTTTGAAACTTCCTAAGGCTCTATAATTATTACAAAATTAAAAAGTAAAAAACATAGACCCACCAAAAATAATGCCCAGCCATATAGACTATAACAATAAGGCCCATACCTGAAATGCATCTCTTCTGGGAGAAGGATTATTTGGTGCTCAATATGCTAAGTGGACAAAAACCAAAAGCTTTCACTCTAAAATCAGGAGCAAGACAAGGATGTCCACTGTCTCCACCCTTAATCAATATTCTTCTGGAAACATTATCCAGAGCAATTAGACAAGAGAAAAATCAAAGGAAGAAGGATATGAAAGGAAGAAGTCAAATTATTATTTGCAGACGACACGATACTCTACTTGGCAGGCCCCAAAAACTCCACCAAAATGCTACTAGAGTCAATAAACAAATTCAGCAGTGTAGCTAGATAAAAAGTCAACACTCAAAAATCAATGGCCTCCCTGTACACAAATAACAAACTCTCTGGAAAAGAAAGTATTGAAACAACGTCTTTCACAATAGAATCCAAAAAAAATGAAATACCTAGGAGTCGATTTCATGAAGGAAGTAAAAGACCTCTACACTGAAAACTACAGTACTATGAAAATGGAGATTGAAGAAGGAATCAGAAAATGGAAAGATATTCCTTGTTCTCAGGTAGGAAGAACCAATATAGTGAAAATGACCATTCTTTCAAAATTGCTATACATATTTAATGCAACCCTGATCAAAATACTTATAGCATATCTCACAGAATTAGAGAAAACAATCCTAAAATTCATTTGGAACCAGAAGAGACCTAGAATAGCAAAGGCGATCCTGGGCAACAAAGGCAAGGCAGAAGCATCCATAAACCCTGTCTTGAAATTGTACTACAAAGCTACTGTAATAAAAATAGTATGGTACTGGCAATAAAAAACAAACCCAAAGATCAATGGAACAGAACAGAAGATGCAGAAACAACTCCAGACACACTAAGCCACCTTACCTTTGACAAAGGTGCCAAACACTTTCACTGGAAGAAAGACAGCCTCTTTAATAAATGGTGCTGGAAAAACTGGCTTTTCACATGCTAAAGACTAAAAACTAGATCCAAGTTTATTACCATACACTAAACTAAAATCAAAATGGATCAAAGATTTAATATTAAAACAGAAACACTAAATTTGCTGGATGATAGAATACATAAAATTATTAAAGACATTGGTGTAGGCAAAGACTTTATGAACTAAACCTCAACTGCACAGAAACTATCACAAAGAATCAACAACTGGTATCTCATCTTATTAAAAAAGCTTTTGCACAGCAAGAGAATCCACCAATACAGTGAAGAGACAGCCCACAATGTGGGAGAAAATGTCTGCCAGTTGTTCCTCAGACAAAGGACTAATGTCTAGGATATATAAGGAACTCAAAAAAATGAGACCTCCAAATTTAAAGACCCAATCCAAAAATGGGCATCTCAAATTAATAGAAACTTCTCAGATGAAGAAATAAAAACAGCAAATATATATGAAAATATATATCACCAGTCAATCGAGAGATGCAAATTTAAACAACACTGAAATTCCATCTCACCCCAGAAAGAATGACTATCATCAAGAAATTAATCAAAAACAAATGCTGGCAGGGCAGTGGGGGAAAAGGACCCCTTCTCCACGTTGGTGAGAATGTAGGCTGGTGCAACCACTGTGGAAATCAGTGTGGAGATGCCTCAAAAATCTAGAACTAGAGATTTCATTTGACCCAGCTATTCCCCTTCTTGGTATCTTCCCAAAAGAATCAAAAGCATCTTACCACAGTGATATATGCATGCCCATGTTTATAGTGGCACACTTTGTAATAGCTAAATCTTGGAAACAGCCCAAATATTTTATCCACTCA
Source organism: Dasyprocta punctata (assembly GCA_004363535.1). Lineage (NCBI taxonomy): Eukaryota > Metazoa > Chordata > Mammalia > Rodentia > Dasyproctidae > Dasyprocta > Dasyprocta punctata. Next base: position 29,477 of record RJWM01008320.1, on the reverse strand, counting down.
TTGGAAATGTGGTTCTTTCATACAATGGAGTACTACTCAGCCATAGAGAAGGATAATCTTGAAACATTTCTAGGTAAATGGATGCACCTTAGGAACACACTCTTAAGTGCAGCAAATGGGACACCCATGTGTACATACCACATGGTTTCTCTGATGTGAGAAATCAAAAGGGTAAATAAGGACCAAAGTGTATAATAGATATTGTGAAATATGATGAAAATGTTCAAATGGAAAGAGGAACTAGGGAGGGGGAAAAGAAAGAAGGGAAAAGAAAAAAGGAAAGAAGGAATACATGGAAATAAAGCTCTGTAAATAAGGAGTGGGAGAGAGGCTGAAGGGAGTGGACGGGAATGGAAAAAAAGGACCAAGTCATATCATGTGCAGGTACAAGTTCCCTATGGTGAGTGTGATCATTATGCATACCTAACATGTACCAATAAACTTAATTCTTTTTTAAAAGGATGATTTTATGTGAAATCCCTTATTAGTTCTCCTTGACATTTCTCACTTAAATTTACCATTTTTGTTGTAGTTTACTGAACTCCAGGATCAAATAAAAATCTAGATGTGAGTCCAAAACTATGCTTTCCTCTGCCACTGAGCATTTTACGTACTGAACTTGCCACCTCTGCCTGCGCTGAAAGTGAGTGGAAGGTAGAGGTCACAGCAGGGCTCCGGGTGTGCCGCCCACCCGCAGTGTGGTGTGGAGGAGGTTACTTTGGTCCCGCCTCCGTTCTCGTCTGCAAACTCGGTATAACCACCACCACCCCCGCTCCAAATGCGGTACTGCTACAGGATTAAGGGAGGCAGCATGTGTAAGAGTCTTGAACACACAGAGTCTGCATGGCCTTCCGTAAGTGTTCGAGGGTAATCAGCTCTCCGCCTCCTCTTCCTCCTGTCCTTGCTAGCATTGCCCTAAGAAAAACTTGCTTACTCTCTCCATACCCTTTAGCAGATGACCAGTGAAAATAGCAGGACTGAGAAATCCGGAGCCGTAAACAGAGCCTTTTATGATCTGCACCCTGAAGGTCATTCACTTCCTTACAGTCTCTCTCCACCGAGTTACACGAAATGCTTCAAGTAAGCAGTCACTGTCAAGATTCCCAAAGAAACCAGAAGTCAGAAACGTCAGAAAAATCCTAGCAGGAAAAAACCACTTACGAAATTTGTCAGATGTCTGCTTCAAAAGGTTTTTGGAGCTGGGCATGGTGACTCATGTCTGTAATCTCAGCTACTCAGGAGGCTGAAGTAGAAGGATCACAATCTGAGACAATTTAAGTAAGACCTTGTCTCTAACAGAAGTAGAGAAAGATCAGTGCCTCCCAAGAACTTGCCATGTTGGGTCTGAGAGGATCCAACCAGAAGACAACTAGCCTGCCTTCCTGATAAGCGGCACAATGGGTTCCAGGAAGAGAAAAGTCAGCGCCTTCTGTGAGCCTGAGAGCATGCAAGGTGAGAATCAACACCACCACCACCACCCCATAAGCAGCTGCTGGTTCAGAGGACCAGCAAGTTGATAGCAACTAAGGCACATAAAGCAGCTAAATGCTTGTATTGTTTGGTTGATTTTGCAGGCCTGGGGCCAGCAGTCTGAGCATCTCTTGGGAGGATGACAGTATGCAGTATAGCAAATATGGAAGATTTCCTTCTAGCTTGTCTTTGGGGCCCAATATTGTTCTCACTGTTTTGCTTTATTCTGATTGTTTTGCTTTATTCAATATTCTGTTTTGATTGGTTTTATTCTGTTTTGTTACTGGTTTGATTTTGCTATACCTGATGGAATGGACAACTATTTTGAAGATAACAAGATATGCTATAACAGCTATTGTTTCCCTAGTATCCTGCTTTGAAGTTCTGTACCAGTTCTACTGCTCTGTTTTGATTGACTTTGTTCTGCTTTGTTTTGTTGGTTTTTACTATCTTTAAAATAAAATTTAAAAAAAAGAAAGAAACAGAAGCAACAAGAACTGCAATGGGGGGGGGAAAGTAAGACCTTGTCTCAAAACAATGCTTAAAAAAATAAAAATAAAGGTTTCTGATAAGGCACTAAAAACACTATATCTAAATCTTTCAGTCTTCAGATATTTGTCATGACTATTTTTCATAAAAGGATGGTTGTGACCAAGCATGGATATTTCACTTCAGAAAAAAAGTTAATGGTACTTTTCTCTCCCAGCTGGAGTCACTTGATTAAAATCCTGTCAAAGGATCAGGTAACGCAGCCAATAACCACTACAGGAGAATAGTTAGCTAGCAGAGCACCACGCCACAAAGCCTGTGAGCACATTACAGGAAAAGTTCTAGCTCTTCCTCTTTCCATTACCCACACTTTAATTCATTCACAAGTCATTTAAAAGGTATAGAAAGCCCTTCCCCAAGTCACGTTCTCGGAAGTTTGCAATCCCAGAGGAAAGTTACCGGAATTCTAGTAAGTTAATTCTCATTTACACTTCCAGTGAACGCATGGCGAGAACAAAGACACTAAGGCCTATCTGTAGTTGTGGGGAGCCACGTGGGTCCTACGTCCTGCTAGAACAGTAGCTAACCAGAACAAAGGCCTCGACCCAGGGCTGAACCTGGGTTTTATTAATTTGGGAAGAGGGGAGCGGCTCGGGGCTGAGTGACTGTGAGAGTGCTGTGAGCTGGGCTGGGTCGGAGGCCTGAGATCACCTCTGCAGTGTGCAGAGAAAGAGAGAGATGTGCAGAAGGAGTAATCTGGGTGTCACAGATTGGGGCCGTATCTAGTGTTTTGGGGTCAGTGCTCCAGTTCTGACGTGTAATCCACGCCCTGAGAAGTCATAGCCACTTTTCTTGAGGTGCTTTCTCGGCTAACCGCGTGGTTTCACTGGGCCCAGCTCACATGTGTTACTTGGGAGCCGTAGGCGGGGCATCACCCACCTGCCCACCTGTCACACTGCTTCAAAGACTACACATTGCTGTAGCCAGGCATGGTAGCGCACACCTGCAATCCCAGCACGCAGGAGGCTGAGTCAGGAGCATCACTGCAAGTTCAAGATCAGCCTGGGCTGCAAAGTGAGTTCAAGGCCAGCCTGAACTGCATAGGGAGACCCTGTTTCAAAAAGCCAAAATAAATAAATAAATAAATAAATAAATAAGATGATGCATTGCTTGCAGCCATTAAGGGGATAAGGAAACGCCCTCGCCAGCTCTCTACACATCAGTACACAAAGGTAGGACCAAGTGCTCTTCTTTCCAGGAGCGCCGTCTGCCCAGGAGTCCTCCACAGAAAGGCACTCTTGGGTTCTGGGAATACAGCAAAAGAATAAGGATGGCGACAAGACCCTTGTGTTCTTGGAGCTCCTTGCCTGGAGGGAAAGGCAGACAGGGTAAAGAAGCTCTCAGAGCTCCAAGGAGGGCACCCTCCCCAGCCGGGAAGGGAACGCCGGCCCCTGAGATGCCCATGATCTGAGCCAATGGTTCCGGTCCATCCCTCCTTCCTCTTCATTCGAGACTTTCCAGGACTGATGGACAGGGGGCAGGGCCAAAAGCTGTTCCTCCAGGTGTGCCCTGAGGACAAATATTATGAGGAAAGGCTTCTGTTTCCTATCTAATTTCTAGGTAAAGTCGGGGAGGCCGAGACTAGGGAACTAAGATTTCACTCCAGCTCCTCACATGGAGTTCATTTCCCCAACCTGAAATCACTTCCCTCTGATATGCTTGTCTTCTCCCTTCTCTCCTGGAGGACATGACTAACAAACTGAATATTCATGGCCCCGCAAAACTCACACATTGGAAACTGAATCTGCAATGTGTGGTATTAGGAGCTGGGACCTCACAGACCTGGTCATGAGGATGAAACCATGAGAGACTAAAAAAAGACACGAGAGCTTGGGGTCCCCCTCTCTTTCCCACCGTGTGAGGATCTGAGAAGAGGGAAAGTGACCAACCAGACACTGGATCTTAGGTTCTCCAGCTTCTAGAACTGTACCAGAAATGTTTGTTATAAAGCTTCACTCAAAAATCAAGAGCAAGACAAGGATGCCCACTGTCACCACTCTTCTTCAATATTGTTCTGGAAACATTATGCAAAGCAATTAGACAAGAGAAAAGTCAAAGGAATAAAGATAGGAGAAATTAAATTATAATTACCTGTAGATAACATGACACTCTACACAGAATTCCTCAAGAAGTCCACCAAAAGACTTCTAGATTTAATAACCAAATTCAGTGGCATAACTGAATACAAAGTCAACAGTGATTGACAGCCTTCCTGTACACCAATAACAAACTCACTGGGAGAGAAATCAGAGAAAAAACATCTTTCACAATAGCATTGAAAAAATTGAAATACTGAAGAATTCATTTAACAAAATAAGTAAAAGATCTTTATGTTGAAAACTATAGTACTCTGGAAAGAGAGATTAAAGAGGATTTTTAAAAAATGGAAAGATATCCCTTGCCCTTGGGTAGGAAGAACCGAAACAGTGAAAATGGCCATATTTCTAAAATTGTTGTACAGATTTAATGCAAGCCCAATCAAAATACCATTAGTCTACCTCACAGAATTAGAGAAAACAGGGGCCGGGAGTTTGGCTCAGCGGCTTAAGTGCCCGCCTGGCAGGTGTGAGTTTGTGAGTTCGGGTCCTGGTGCCACCAAAAAAAAAAAAAAAAGAATTAGAGAAAACAATCCTAAAATCCATTTGGAACCAGAAGAGACCTAGAATAGCAAAACTCTGGATGACAGGGGGGGCATCACAACCCCAGACCTGAAATTACACTGCAAAGCTGCTGTGCACATTTTGTAATAGCTGAATCTTGGAAACAGCCCAAATGCCCATCCATGGATGAATGAATAAAGAAGATGTGGTTCTTGTTCAACAATGGAATATTACTTTGCCATAAAGAAAGGTAACTTTTAAAGTCCAACACATGTTCATGATAAAAACCTTAAAGAAAGTTGGAATAGATGGTATCTACCTCAATCCGATAAAAGCAATCTATGGCAAACCAACAGCCAACATTATACTAAATGAACAAAAACTGAAACCTTTCATTCTAAAATCAGGAACAAGACAAGGATGTCCATTATCACCACTCCTACTCAATATAGTTCTGGAAACATTAGCCCGAGCAATCACAAAAGAGAGAGAAATAAAAGGAATAAAATAGGAAAGGAAGAAGTTAAAGTGTCGCTATTTGCAGATGACATGAAATTTGTCTTAGTTACTTTTTACTCGTTGCCAAGACAAAATACCTGATGCCCAAAATTAGGGAAGGAAAGGTTTATTTCTTACAGTTTCTCATGAGTTTCAGTCCATACTCAGTTGGCTCCAAGGCAGCATGGCGTGGTGGGGCTGCCATTCATGGTGGCTGCAAGCCACAAGGTGTGCTGGCTAGAGAGGGTGAGAGGGAGGCAGAAGCAAGAGGGCGGAAGAGCAAGAGGAAGACCTGCCTTCCCTTACACTGTATCTCAGCTCCACCCCTGGGCAGGTGTAGCACTCACATCACCAATCCTGGTGCTAGACAACAAACTGATCACAAGAAAGTGCCAGACTCAGCCCCATAAAAAGTATTTGAGGACTTGGGGGGACATAGTATCATCCAATACAATACTCTACATAGAAGACCCTAAAACTCCATCAAAAGGCTACTAGTTAATAAAAAAATTCAGCAGTGTAGCTGGGTACAAAATCAACACTCAAAAATCAACAGCATTCCTGTACACGAACAACAAACTCACTGAAAGAAAAATTATAGAAAAACACCTTTTACAATAGCATCCACAAAAATGAAATACTTAGAAATCAACCTAACAAAGAATGTAAAAACCTATAAGCTGAAAATTATAGTACTCTTAAAAAAGGAAATTGAAGAGAATGTTATAAAATGGAAAGATATCCCTTGTTCTTGGTTAGGAAGAACCAACATTGCAAAAATACTCCCAAAACCGTTATACAGATATAATGCAATCCCAATCAAAATACCATTAACATACCTTACAGATCTAGAGAAAACATTCCTAAAATTCATCTGGAAACAGAAGAGACCTAGAATAGCAAAGGCAATTCTAGGCAACAAAAGCAAGGCAGGAGGCATCTCAATCCCTGGCTTGAAATTATACTACAAAGCTACAGTGATAAAATCAGCATGGTACTGGCAAATAAAACTAGACTGGAGGTTCAATGGAACAGATTAGAAGATGCAAATACAACCACAAAGACACTCAGTCACCTTATATTTAACAAAGGGGCTAAGTGTATTCACTGGAGGAAAGCCTCTTTAATAAATGGTGCTGGAAAAACTGGCTTTCCACATGCTGAAGACTGAAACTAGACCCATGTCTACCACCATGCACTAAACTAAAGTCAAAATGAATCAAATATCTAAATATTAAAAAAGAAACACTAAATCTACTGAGAGACAAGGTAGGTAGAAATCTTAAAGACATAGGGGTAGGCAAAAATTTCATGAACAAAACACAAACTGCACAGGAAGTACTTCGAAGAATCAACAACTGGGATCTCATCTTCTTAAAAAGTTTTTGCACTTCGAAAGAAATCACAAACACAGTGAAAAGAAAATCCACAGAATGGGAAAGAATTTTAGCCAACTGTCTCTCAGATAAAGGAATTATATCCAGGACATAAAAAGAATTGAAAAATATCAGGCCCCCAAATTCAAAGACCCAATCCAAAAATGGGCATCTGAGATGAACACACACTTCTCAGATGAAGAAATGCAAATGGCAAATAAGTATATGAAGAAATGCTCAACATCACTGATCATTCAAGAAATGCAAATTAAAACAACATTGAGATTCCATCTCACTCCAGAAAGAATGGCTGCCATCAAGAAATCAACCAAAAACAAATGTTGGCAGGACTGTGGGGAAAAAGGAACTCTTCTCCACTGCTGGTGGGCATGTAGACTGGTGTGACCACTGTGGAAATCAGTATGGAGATTCCTCAAAAATCTAGGATTGGAAGTCCCATTCAATCCAGCTATTCCCCTTCTGGGTTTTTTCCCAGAAAAACTGAAAATGTCATGTCGCAGTGATATATGTGCACCCACGTTTATAGCAGCACGATTTGTAATAGCTAAATCTTGGAAACAACCAAAATGCTCATCAACCACAGAATGGATGAAAAAGATGTGGTATTTTTATACAATGGAATATCACTCAGCTGTAAAAAAGGATGATCTTGAGGCTTTTATAGGTAAATGGAGGCAACTTGAGACTATACTCATAAGTAAAATAAATCAAATTCACATTTGTAAATATATTGTCTCCCTAGTGTAAAAAATAAATAATAATAACAATAAACTGAAAGAGTAATAGGATCCAAAATGTATAATAGATATTGTAATAATGAAAGGAAAAGAAAGTGCTCAAAATTAAAGAACAGCTGGGACAGGGGAAAGGAGAAATGGAATAAAGGAAAAGATTATATGTATGTAGGTATACACATATAATGGTATGTATGTATAAGTATGCAGAATAGATAACTATACTATTAATTCTTTGTTAGTTCATCAGAAAGAATAGTTTGTGTTGTCCTTGTTTGATTGTTTGATCATTTTTTATGCCTAGGTCTTGTAACCTGAACAACTACTTCTAAGATAACAATAGGTAACATAGTAACTAGTATTGATATCTTTTTTAAATTTTGTATTTCTACTCTTTTTTCTATTTTGTTTTTTAAAATAAAAATTTTTTTTTAAATTTTAAAAAAGAAAGAAAGGTAACCTTGAGACATGTATAGGTAAATGGATGCATCTTGAGACCATACTCTTAAGTGAAATAAATCAGGTACACATGTTTAAATATTGTATAGTTTCTCTGACTAAAGGTAAATAAGGACCAAAATGTATAACACATTGGGAAACAGGAAGAAAATGTTCAGATGTGAAGGGCAACAAGGGAGGGGGAGAAAGGGAAAAGAAAAACAGAGAATTAAAGGATAAAATGGAAACAAAATTTTTGTAAACAAGTAGGAGGAGAGGGGTTGAAGAGAGGGTAGGGGATGGGAGAAAAAGGAATCAAGATGCATCATGTACAGGTACAAATTCTGTTTGATGAATGTGACCATTATGTATATTTAAAACATGCCAATAAAATTAATTTTAAAAAAAATAAATATGTTATTCTCTTTAAAATAAATTTAAAAAAAGAAAAAAGAAATGTTTGTCATTCATGCTACCCAGCCTATGATTTTTCATAAGTTTTCAGTCTATGACATTTTGATACGATAGCCCAGAGAGTCCACATCAAAGCTCTTCTTCTTCCTATTTACTATATCCAAGCCAATCATTAAGCAAATCATTATGATCAAAACTCTCTCACAAGCATTTTTACTGTATTTGGGCGAAATGGTTCTGCATGCAGCTTCGGAGGCCTGCATCCGAGCTCTGGCCCTACACATGCTAGCTTTGTAAGCACAGGCAAGTGACTCAGTCTCATAATTGGTGAGGGGTGGGGTGCAAGGATATCTGCCTCAAAGGGGTGCTCTGAGAGCTCAAAGAGATAATGGAAGTGAAAGAAGCATTGCTGTCAGTCGCCCTCAAAATGCAACCCCCCGACACGTGCACTTTGAGTGCAGTTACGCCATCCTTACCACCTTCTGAAGCAGTTCTAGAAGCTGTCATTCCTGAGAATCACTACAAGGCATGACTTAAAAAATAAATAAACAAAAAATACACTGCAAGCTGCTGCTGGCTGCCACTGAGCAGAAAGACAAGGTCACAGAGACGGGGCGCGGGGTCCTCCTCCACCCTGCCCACTGGGTCTGGGACCGAGCAGCAGCTGGCTCTTCCCAAAAGTCAGAATAACCACGAACGGGAAATATTTCTGGTCAATTCAGGACATCAAGGCAGCCTCAATAGTACAACTAAAATTCTCACAAAAAAGGACTTCCACAACTGTTTCAGAAAGTGGCACCGAAGGATGGAACGCGTGTGTTCGAAGTTAAAGAGAACACTCCGAAGGGGTTTCCTGGCAATGCGTCTTTTGCCACAATAAAATTTGTTTTGAGAAGCACTTGATAAACAGTAGCTACTGTTATTTCTGATTGCTACAACCTTCCAGTGACACAGGTAGCATTTTAATCACCATTCCATGGGCCAATAGTGTTACTTTTCCAAGTCACGAAGGTGATCTTGTATGCCATTGTTTCCATTCAAACCCTTCATTGCTATCCCTTTCATATTTAAGAAGAATGATGATAATAGTTACAATAACAGCTAAATCGTGCTATATGAGGAAACTGAGGAGCAGAGGGTAAGTGTTTGGCCAAAGTCGCCCAGCTGTAAGGGGCATCATCACAAACCAGGATCCAGGCTCCTTTTAACCACACTGCACATGCGATGTGATTTTGTTTTCATATACGCAGTTATTAAACCGACCGTTTTTCAGATTCCGTGCCACGTTCACAAGGCTCAGTCACACCGCACAGACCCTGACGCCCGGCAGTCTTCAGTCTGGCGAAGACAGAGAACACTGCGCCACCTGACAGCATTAAGAAGCTGCCTCGTGTCTCAGAGCAGGGCGCAGTGCCACCCGGGGAAGGAGGGCTTCACACCCAGAGAAGAGCCCCGCGCAGAGCCTCCTCTCCAGGGGACGGTGGGGAGTGAGGACACACCCCGTGCAGATGGGCTGTGGCCAGGGGGAACAGGAAAGAAAAGTGGAAAGACAGGCGGGAGTTACACTAAAGAGGGCTTTACACGCTAAGCCAAAGAGTCTGAATTTTATCATTTGGCGGGGAAGAAGAGAAGCATGGTTTTAAAGCCTATTTGAGCCTTCTAACAACTACCGGACTGCACTGTGATTTGGTCATTTTCAGCACCGTAATCCTGGAAGGTGACAGGTGCTATGGACATGCTGGTGTCAAGATGCACTGGTGTCAAGAAATTCGGCTAACACATGATCAAACACTCGAAGAGAGCCATTTCCAAGTGCGACGGATCTCTTGTACAGCCAGGAGAAAAAACTTGAAAATATGACTTTGCAAGCCGCAAGACCAAATGAGTCAAAACCAATAAGGGTAGATTTGGGGGTGTGTGCGTGTGTGTATGTGTGTGTGTCCACCTGGTTCTGATAAGAGGCCTGGTTTGAGAACCACTGATCTGAAACAGTGAGAATCAGAATCAAAATAGCAGCAGGATGAAATGCAACTGGAAAAGACCACACTCTAAGCTACAGTCATCAGGACTTTCGAGGCATAGAGTTGACGCGGGCTGATCTTGTTGGGTTCCAGGGACGAGCAAGGAGCTGCCTTTCAGGACCTGAAGTTAGACAAGAGAGGGCCATCAGCAGACGTCCCTAACTCGTCGCCTGTGCTTTAACGACACACACTAGCAAGTCACACATGGGAAAACCACTGCGCTGCCCTAACACACCACTCATCGCTCTTCTGTCCCCTTCTCCCTGCTCCATGTCCTTCCCACCCACCTCCCTCTCAAAGCCCAAGCTGTGTCACCAAAATGTCACTATGCCCATTGAACTTTTTCCTCCGAGACTGCCAAGTTGAGAGAGTCCAGACTGGAGCAAACACACTGTCACCGGTAAATTAGCTACTTACTACTATTCCCTGGCCCGTTTTTCCTATCACAGTCTCGTTTGATTATTCCAAGCAGACACGGCCGTCTCTTCCTCCGGCAGCAGACAGGGAAGGTGGGAAGGGAGTCACACTAAGGACAAGTGAGTGTCCGGCAGTGCAGACCTGAAAGGCTTTCTGCAATTACAGGACGGAACTTAGCCCGGGAAGGTCGCCGTGTCAAGTGTAAGTGCCTTCTCTCCCGGCAAGCTGCGGGCAGACACACGTAACCTGGAAAGCCGGACGGGCAGTTATACGACTGCCCGCGAGTTTTATGAGGCAGTATCAGAGGGGAAGTGTCAAACCACAAGCTGCATGAAAAGGGGAAAACGTGGACTTTTCAGAGACAGGGACAGATAAAGTTGGCAATGAAGAGGGCGTTTGTTTAATTGTCCAACCTTTCTGTTGTGCTCCATCTGTAATTGGAGCAAAATGTCCCCTCCAGTACCCTGGAGGTGTCCAGAGCTCAGCCGGAGGGCCAGGATCACGGCTGGCGGGCAGGAGAAAGAGCGGATCTCCAAGGGAGAAGTCAGGGCCAGGCGGTGAGGGGTGACACGCAGCGTGGGATCCTCCACGGAGGTTTCAGCCTCCACTGAGTCCAAAATGTCAGGGGCAAAGTTTTGACCCCAAAAGAAAACAATTTGCACTTGTCTGTGTGGGGGAATTCATGCACGCGTGGTCACTGGTCACTCATGCTTCGGGGCACCGCGAGGCCCCTGGGGGTGAAAGGACACTTTGTGCTGATGGGCAGCTCAGGGCACTGTAGCCGCAGGGATCTGGGGGCTTTGAATTCTAATTCTGGCTCTGCGGCTAATTTTCCATGGGACCTTGGAAGGCTATGCTTAATATCATTTGTATTTCCTTCTCAGAAAGGTGGGCCTTACCCCTACTAATACATGATGACGAAGCACGCCTTTCATTCCTGGCCTTCGACCAGCCCATCACAGGGGGTTATCCCCAAAAGAAGTGAGTTAAGACATTGCTAAGTATAATTCAACTAGAATATTAACATGAGGGGAGATTCGTATTCTACCTGACTCTAACCTTAAAAGGATGGCTTTTGCTCCAAAATAATAATTAAGCATCCAGTGAGATGAAATGTCAAAATTCCTTGAGGAAGTAGGAAGCATTGTTCAAATGCAAGGCTTTATCTACATTAATTATGGTTAAATTTGTAACGAGGTCTCAGATCTTGAAAACACATGCTCCTTCTGCCGTCCACATTTGCCATGCAGCCTTCTCACGCCTGAAGTGCCAGGGACCACGAACGGGGACGTGAACGCAGCCAGACAAACACCAGCGAAGAGCGGGGGGCTGCACCCGGAAGGGGCCCGGAGAGCGGGCCGAGGAGGAGGAAGGGGCGCGTGGAGCTCCCGGTTTCCGTCTCGGTCAGCAGCAATCTTGGAAACCAACAGTCTGATGTGCTTAGTGCCCCTAAGTCCTGATGAAAACGGTTGAAAAGGCAGACGGGGCTCCCTCACAATGAAAGATGAACTGAAACAAACAAAAGAAGCCGACTTCGCCTGTGCTTTCCTCCTGCTGCCTCCGCCTCGGCTGCCAGTGTGAGAAGTGGGCGCTCTGACCCTGCCGCTCTCACCCCCACAAACTCCCCCAGACTCTTTACCGTCTTCTGCTCTGACACTGAGAACTTACTTGGTTTGCGGCTGTTTCCAGAATACTGAGTACTAGCAAAGTTTCATTAGCTTGGATGTTCGTGGGCACCCTCTTCCCACAGCCGAGCAGATGCCCTTCCAAAGGCCAGCTGACAGGTGAGTGGTCTGGGCTCTGGAATGGGTCTGCAAGGCCGAACTCGGACAAGTGTGACGGTTCCTAGGTCTAAGCTCTTCTTTTGAATAGTTTAGCATAGCTCTAGACTTTCCCGCCTTCTCTCCCCTCCAGGATATTCTTTCCCCTAGACAACCTGCCACTCATAGAGACCATCTATCTCCTCACAGGGCAGGAGGACAGCAAGTGGCCGGACTCCGAGAACCCAACAATACCTTGAGGAAGCAGAACTCCGCTTTCAGTCCTGTTCTATTTAAACCATAAGATCAAAACTCAGACTTCCAATTCCTCGCTATATAAAAGCAGAGGTTGTAACACCTCCTAAATACCTCACTTTGATTTAACAAATCAACTCCTAATGCGGGCACGTTTATGAAAAAGATTTAACCAGAGCAGTTTCTTTGATCCTTCAGGAATTAATCCACTTTGGTGTGGATCCAAGACTAACCCAATTTACACAGCATTCTACTCTAAGTTATTAGTGTGGTAGTCAAGCTGCTGAGTTAGGATCCCTTTGGCGCAGGATTGGCTGAGGTGTTTGTCGTGCCGTGTTAGGGATGTGACTGACACCTGCCTAGATGTGTCGGCCCTGCACTTCCTTCCCGCTTGCTGATTTGCCACTCTCTAAATTCACACCTCGCTCAGGACCAGTGTTGGCAACCTCGTCTCCAGCGACATTCTGAGCCAGGCAATTCAGACAGCTCTACGTGAGAGCTCTTCCTGCACATCGTGGCAATGTCCCTGGTCTCTGCCCACTTGGTGACAGTACCGCCACGCCCCAAAAGCTGTGACAACCGAAATAGCTGTGGACACTGCCAAACATCTCCTGGGGAGCAAAACTCTCCAGGCTCCGCTGAGAAGCACACACAGCCTCAGACCCGTTCTCCAGCCAACTCGGAAGAACCACTTCCCTCTCACCGTCCTGCCTCCCGTTGTGACCCGCGTGGCCACGGTTCACCTCACTGTCTGACTTTCCCAGTGCCTCCTGGCTTCGAGGTAAAGGGCAGTTCTCCTCCAAAAGCCTCTTCCACCATGGAACCTAGGCGAAGTATGCTGAAAAGCATCTGACAGAGACTCACTCCCTCAAAAGCTGCATCACGCGGAGAACAGCAAGCTGGAGCTGCAGAAACAGAACCCGCGCACCGGCTGCCAGGTGAGGTTCTGATCAAATCCAAACTGACCGGACACCTTCGGCACTATCGACACTGAGCCTTGCCAAAGCCCTTCCGGGAATCCAAAGCACTAAAGGAGGAAGGGGAGGAGAAAGAGGAGAAGGAGGAAGGCAAGGAGGGGCAGGAGAAGAGAAGAAAGAAGCAGAACAACTGTGTGATCTTTTCACAGACCACCCCACTCTTCGCAATGGCTTGACTGAGATTCAGTAGGAAATGAAGGCAGAGAAATATTGCCTGTGTGTCAGATCCTATATTGTAACTCTTGAACTGTCCTAGAAAAACTGACTCTTTTCATAAACGATTCCTGACTCAGGTTTGGCAAATTCATGTCATTTCAGTCCGACTGAAAATATTTTCCACACACTTTCTCCCCAACCCCAACACCAGCTTCATAACTCTCGGAAAGCTACAATGTGATTTAAAATGGAAAACTTCAGATTTCAGGAAACTGATGTAAATCGTTCAATGTTTTCATTGCACTTTTAAATTTCCCATACTCTCTAATAAGAGTTTGGGTATGTTTCTTCCCATTAGATGCCAAGGTCAACAAGACTACATTTGAGAGAAAAAAAGAAAGACATTTCTACAATTCTCAGTGCTTTCCACCTTTGCCCTATGATTAGCCCTGTAAATAGAGAGAAACTTCCATTTTAGGTAAGTAAAATAAATCTCTTACTTTTAAACCCAAAGCGTGACCTGAGGAGATACAATCTTTTATGATGAACAACTCCATATATTCTTTCACGGAGTACCATCAGTGTTTTTCAGTAAGAGGTAGGCAGACAAAAGTCTAGGAACTAAAATTTTAATTCTTCACCCCCAGCTACCTATCACAAGGCATCAGCAAACAGAAGCCAAAACTGCGTGCTTAAACCCAGACGCGTATTGTTAAATGTGACATGCTCAATTTATCATTAGTTATGAAGCGAAAACGGATGAATACACATTCAATTTAGTCCGGCTGCTTTCTTCATTTATCACACTCTTTCATCATCCATCATCTTCCCCCACCCTTTTGATTTGAACAAATAACACACTTTCATAAGTTTAATCTAATTAATCATAATTGTAAGGTAATGTTCCCTTAATGAACCATACATCTGATTTTATAAAGTTTGTTGCAATTTTAATAAAATGTGTTTCAGATAGAATCTATAAATGTTCTCTTTGAAACCCAGCCACCTAATCATTCCTCTTCCTAATTTGTGTTTCTCAGCTCTTTGTGCCCACACACACGTGCACACACACACACTTCTTTCTAGGGCTGATAAAGATGTAACAGTAATAGGAGCCACTGGGACACAACAGCCCTCTGTAGAACACCATTTCAGTAAATTGCCAATTGTTCATCATTTAAGGGGCTAAGGGAAAAAATAAAGAAAATTAATTAAACAATGGAGAAAACAAGTAATGAGGAATGGAACAGATTATTCCTCCACTATTACCATAAATAGGAAGCTAGACCTTGATGGTAACTGCAAAAGTCAAGATGGAACTATAAAGGAGAAACTGTCATTCATGTATGTAAATTATGGTGCAAGTTCCCAAACCTCTCTTCCTAAAAAAAACTCAGGAAAGAGCTCGGAAGAGAGATAATAGCGTAAAACTGAAATTCCATATTATTCCCTAAATTCGAGCAGAGGAAGTAAGGTAAGCCTCAACCTGAACCTGCCCAAATTTGGTTTAGGTGACAACAGAGTCAAAGAACCCTTAAAGCCGGAAGAATCCTTTAAAACCCTAACTTTAACAATGTGGGGGAAAATTTTTAAAAATAAAATAAAATAAAAATGAGACTCCGGGAGGCTGAGGTAGGAGGAGCATTGTGAGTTCGAGGCCGGCTTGGGCTACAACATGAGTGCAAGGCCGGCCTGAGTTACATAGTGTGACCCTGCCTCAAAAAACCAGGGCCAGGAGTTCAGCTCAGTGGCTTAAACACCTGCCTGGCAGGTGCGAGGTTGTGAGTTTGATCCTCCGTGCCACAAAAAAATTTTTTTAAAATGAGGAGACTCGGGCCAGTCATATAGCTCAGTGGCACAGCTCCTGCCTAGCAAGCACAAGGTCATGAGTTTGAGCCCCAGTACCAAAAAATAAAAATAAAATAAAACTGAGGAGACTAAAGCCGGGGACTTGCTCAAGGACAAGTTAAGGGATTTGCTCACGGTCACAGGTCTGTGCCAGAAAAATCAGAACGAAGCCTCGTGGCTGGCATCCCAGGGCCCTTGCCCACCCCATCTTACCCAGAAAGCTCATAGGGCTGTTTCCTGCGGGACAGCAGCTGCTTTTCATTTTGTAGGGGAAAATGTGGCGGGAAGGCAATTAGAGTTGCTTCGGGTCTGGACCAGTGTATGGTATTGATATAAAGTAGCAGTTGTGTGACACTTCATGAGTCACGTCACACTGACACTACCAGAGAGCGGACGAAACGGCTCCACGGCCCCGCCCGCGTCCTCCCACAGGAGCGGTGCGTGTGTCCAGCGCGTGCTGATCTCCTCTCCTGGGCGCGGGGTCTGGCTCCCCTTCGCCATCTCATTAGTGACCCCCCAGCTCTCTCCGTGCGCTCCTGACATTCTCAGGCCAGGATTTTCCTTACATGCCCTTTCTGCGTGTGACGGCCAGACAATGACCAAACTGGAGAATCAATTAACATAAATAAAAAGAATCGAGCCTATTACTCATTTCCTGACTTTACGGGCTGGACCATCCAGCAGTCCTGACATCCACCTCGGAAACACGCTTCTCTGGCCTAAGGCTGATTACAAATTTCACTCATTCTCTGCTTTGGAACAGGGGTCATCAAAGGTCAGTGCATAAGAAATGATCACATACTCAACCAAAAAAACACATGGAGCAGCTGAAGCCCTTTTTAAATGGAAAAGCAAAATAAGCACCTACTGATACTCATGCTCTCTCTGTCTCTCTCTCTGTCTCTCTCTGTCTCTCTCTCTGTCTCTCTCTCTGTCTCTCTCTCTCACACTCACACACACACACACACACACCGTTAGTAGACGTGTAAAGCACCAGTCTTCAAGTGGGGTGTGGAGACAACTTAGCTGTGTCCAGCAAAAACTTGAAAGCATCCCACCCCCTTTCAGAGAAAAATTCCAATTCCGGACATGTGTCCCAAAGAAATATCACTGTTTGAAACATTATGGAAACAAAATATTATTATTATTTAAAGTGATATTAGAGCCAGGCATGGTGGCACACACCTGTAATCCCAGCACTCAGGAGGCTGAGGCAGGAGGATCATTGAGAGTTCAAGACCAGCCTGAG
Organism: Dasyprocta punctata; assembly: GCA_004363535.1. Taxonomy (NCBI): domain Eukaryota; kingdom Metazoa; phylum Chordata; class Mammalia; order Rodentia; family Dasyproctidae; genus Dasyprocta; species Dasyprocta punctata. The sequence goes on along the minus strand of RJWM01008320.1, from coordinate 12,694 downwards.
CTACAAAGTGAGCTCAAGGCCAGCCTGAACTGCATAGTGAGACTCAGTCTCAAAAAGACAAAAATAAAAATAAAAGGCAATCTACAGCATGGGCCAGTCAAAAAGAGAACCAAGAAGTCAGCCCACCTTTCCTGTGAGCCAGTGGCATCTGTGGGCCTGAAAGTTAACCTGCCCTTCCCATGAACCAGCCAGCACATGGGCTGGGAAACAAGAAGAGCGCCACCCCTACCCCCCACCATGTAGGCAACTGGCTGATTTGGAGGAGCACAGGCTGAGATGATAGCAACTGAGGTACAAAAACAACTTAATGCTTGTACTGATTGATTGACTTGCAGGCCTGGGGCTAGTAGTCTGAGTATCTATTTAGAGGATAACAATATGCAATATTGCAACTATGGGGAATCTCCTTGTTTTGTTTTTAAAATTCAATACTGTTCTTGTTGTTTTGTTTTGTTCCATTTCATTGTTTAGTTTTATTCCCTCCAAAATAAATTTTTTAAAAATGCACAAAAAAATAAAGGCAGGCTAGAAAACAGTACTACAGTATCATCCAATTTTTAGAATTTTTATGACTATGTTACCTTTATGAACAGATTGGATAAAAATACACTAAAATACTAGCACTATTATTGCATGTAGGGTTTGTGGAAATTATAATTCACTAATTAATTGCATAAGTTATAATCACCCATTTAATTATTGAATTTCTCTATGAAAGTAGGACTTGGCTTGTTATTTTTGTTATCTTCCCAATGCTTTGCATTCACCTAGAGAACAGTAATAGCTCAGTAGACATCTTCTGAATGAATGAATGGAAGTGATTTTTATTATCTTTATGCTTGTTTATATTTTCTCAAATTTCTATACTGTATATTCCTTTACAATAACAAATGAAACAATAAGTGTATTTTTATTGTTATTTCTTTAAAAAGTCTTAACTTTGGAATGTTGTCCTAAGGTACAATCACAACCAATGTCTTAAGGAAGTTTGTGAGACCATTCATCTGGAAAATCAGTGGGAGTTAGATAAGAAACTTACATGATGCATATTAGACCTCAGTGCTGGTAAGTATTGTGCAAAGGTCTTTCTCTCAATCAATAGTTAATTGAACAGCTACTATGTACCAAACATTTTAAAGTTTGGAATGAGAGGAGGTGAATACAATGAAAAAACAGAGTGAGAAAAACCTCCTACTTCCAAGGAAATTACAAGTTGTACTGGAAAAACAGAGCCCATAAGCAGGTAATTCCACATAAAGTAATGAAATGTGATATAACAGAGCCATAAATTAAACACTGTGAAAGCGGAGACAGGAGGAATTAAATGCATTGGGGGTGGCCCCAAAGAGGGGCTGAGACCCTTAAAAGATCCACAGTTGAATGTTGATAGATGGAGAAGACGGAGGTCTTTCTTACATTTAACCTTGAATTAGAATAAAACGAATTCCCACTAGCCTGGCATTTAATCACCGCAGAATCAAAAGGTCAAGCAGACTCGCTAAACATTCAGGGACAGATTTTTTTCTAAACCAGAGGGCACGCGGCAGCAACAACAAATTACAAACTTCGCCCTGAGTCGGAGGTTGTCCAGCCTCCCCGGCTCCACCTGCAGCGGAGGAGAGGCAGGTTCCAGGCATTTAATTTACTTTTCTCCAAAGCGCTCACCACCCCCTGCTTCACGTATCTTTAGGTGTTTGTTTGCTTATTGTCTGCCTTCTCCACTAGAATGAAAACTCCAAAAAGGCAGGGAGTTTTGTCTTTGTTCGCCTCGCTCGCGCGCCAGCACCTTGGAGAGCGCCTAGGCGGCTGCAGCCTCCATTAAACACGTGGTTGTTGAATAAAATGAATAGTCCGAGGTGAGGGTGGCACAGGCAGGTCATTCTGCACACCAGGCTAAGCCCTCGATCCCAGACGCATGACCCCCCGAGAGCAGGTGGGTCCAGAATACTGCCCAGGATGGAATTTCGGGGTCTCCCAAGTTCATTCCCTAGGAAAGGCCGGATAGCCTGGCTCGATCCTTCAGAAAGCCATCAGATTCACTTCAGTCCCTCACCTTTTCCTCTTTGCTTTCATTTAGCAAACCTCGCAGATCCTCGTCTGTCTAAAATACTGTGGCATAATAAAGAACTCATCTTTGGTCCAGGTTCTTGGAAGACAGCTCTTAAACGCTTGTGATTTCCCCAAGAGAGAAGTGTCTCTGTGACTCAGGATGACTCTCTGGGTCGCATGGAAGCTTGCACCAAGGACATGACTCAGGACAGGGGCTGGCCGTGCCAGAAGTACTGGCCATGAGACTAGCGGGCTGGGCGTCAAGCCAAGTAGCACTGATCCAGTCTTCAGCAAGGGAAGCAAAGCAGAAGATTGTGTTCAACCACATGGCCAAACGTAGAGCCATGAAACTCCACTGATGCTGGGGGAGCCTCCTGGCTGGGAGGGGATCTGTGCTGAGCCCATGAGTGGAGGACAGGGAAGCCCTGTGCTCAGAAATCTTTCCAGACCTCACCCTATGTATAGCCTTCAAATAAAAAAAGAAAAACTGCCATCCTAAGTACAGTGTTGTCCCGTAAATTCACAGTGCTGTCCTGTGAATCACTGAACCTGAAGGCATCACAGGACGCCTGAACTTGGAGTACCTTGGTCAGAAGTGCACCTGGGCTGGGCACCTCCACTCTTGTGGCTGCAGTAAAGTGAGAGTAGACTTCTTGGATCCTGCACCCTTAACTCCGGGTGGTTAGCATCAGAATCAAGTTGAAGTGGTGCAAGATGACTTTACCACATGGGGTGACAATGAGAATTTAGGTAAATAATGCATTACAACAGAAACAACCCCCAAAACAGAAACAAATCTCAGAAATCACCAGTCTTATCTGTGTCTTAGTTACTGAGACTCAATACCCAACACTCACACCTCTACAAAGGAGAGGTTCAGCCAGGCATGGTGGTGCATGCCTGTAATCCCAGTACTTGGGAGACTGAGGCAGGAGGATCACTACAAGTTCAAGGCCAGCCTGAACTGTATAGCAAAACCCTGTCTCAAAAAGACAAAAAAAAAAAAAAAGAGGATATACTATATAATCAACAACTTAATGCTAATTTCCAAACAATTTAATGCTAATCTTTAATATTACTTATACAATATAGTACATCACTAACTAGTTTTTCACTGAATATGCTGTTTTAGTCTTGTAGCAACACTATCAGGCTTTTTTTAATATGATGTTTCAGATTCAGAAACACTTCCCCAAGGTCACAGAGCTAGCAAGTGCTCCTGGAAACAGCTTGATCACAGACAAAAACAGCTTCCTACTTACTTAGCTCTTGCTACGGGTCAAACACTGCTTTGCATTTCACATGCTTAATTCATCCAATCTTCTCACAGCCCCTGCAAGGTAATAATGCTGTCTAATTGAGGAACCTGAGAAAAAGAAAGGTTGGAAACTTTACAGTCTCACCAGTAATAAATGATAGAACTAAGATTCAAGCCCAGTGATGTATGTGCTTGCCCACCATTCATCTGAGCAGTAAAATGGGCACAATAATACCCACCTGCCCTCCAGGGTTACTGGGAGGACTCTGAAGGGGGAATATGCAAAAGCGCTGAATTCCATGACTGGTATGCAACAGATCTAAGAAATGGGAATTGAACTTGCTTTTTCTTCTTCTTTTCTTTGTTGCTTTTTGAGACAGTCTTGCTATGTCTCTTAGGCTGGCCTTGCATTCAGAATGCCACCCAGACTGGCCTCAAAAGTGCAGCAATCCTCCTGCCACAGCGTGGTAGAACCTTCTCTTAAAGATCTAGGTCTGGGCCGGGAGTTTGGCTCAGTGGCTTAAGTGCCCATCTGGCAGGCACAAGGTTGTGAGTTTGATCCCTGGTGCCACCAAAAAAAAAAAGATCTAGGTCTTCTGATTCCTGGTCAGACTCTCCCTGGCACTATGCTATGTCTTGTCTTAGCAAGTGGGCTTTTTAGAGCCCAAGAACTATTTACCAAAATAATAGGAAAATCTGTAACATCTTGGGCAAAACTCAGCCATAATTACAGGTCATAAAAGCTGTGTAGTCTAGTGCATAGCCACAAATACATCATGAGTGAAAACTAACTTCATGGAGCAAAATAACGTCACCTTTTAGCTCCTCTCACCCAGGATATCGGTCACTTCATCTGGACTTAGCTTTATAGCAGCCTTTTCAATACAATACTCCAAAGTAAAATATATGGAAGGAAAAAAAGATAGTCAAAATTTACTTGTATTACCTACAATAATGCCTGGAGCACAGAAGATAGTAAGTACACATTGAGTTAAATTCACAATGAATCAATGATGTAAACAAAATTATCATCACTTATAACTCTCTACTGATGTTTCTAATTATTTGGCAATAGGAAATTTAGTATCTTGATGAGTTCAAACTTCTGGTTGTCAGTGCAGAATTATTATTCATATATGAACAATTCCAAAATTTTAAAAAATTATGCTCTTTATTTTTGGTCCAAGCACTGATTTTCTCATTAAATGATACTATTACAAAAATTATGAGAGCTTTATAAGGTATCAAGCCTAAATATTTGAAGTATTGAGTCACACTAAGTGCACAACTTTATTTTCTCCTACCTAATGTAGGCACTGTTACTCCATAAATCAGAAACATTTTTTTTCTGACATCAGGAAAGGTAGACATCACAATTTTAACACTATTTCTAGGTGGTAGGATCTGTGAATATCTACTGCTTTGTTCTGTACTTTGTTGTTGTTTTTCTGCAATGCTAATGATAAGCATGAATCATTTGTATAAAAACAATAATGCATTATTTTTAATAGTTTCCTAATAGAACTACCATTTATTCAAAACTCACACCTTACACACCTCCTCTGGGCCAGGATTTCATTAGACACTCAGTGTCTGAGAGCGATGAGTAAGACAAAGCCCTCAACCTTAAGGGCTTGCGGGATGGAGGAGGGGAGACATTACTGCAGGACCACACATCAATCCCAGGTAACGGGGTGCCCAGGAGAAAGAGCGAGGCAGCATCTGGCAGAAGCGGGGCTGGCCTGCCTGGGACAGCAGGGTGGGGAGCCCTACGGAAGCCGTGACCTCCCTGCACAGCAAAGCTTGCCTGGGACAGCAGGGTGGGGAGCCCTACGGAAGCCGTGACCTCCCCGCACAGCAAAGCCCTCATCTGCTCACCCCCCGCTTGCCCCTCGTTTTCACAAAGCCACCGTCCTTGTGGACAAACAGGCTGTCGTTCATCTGAAGGACCTAAAGAAAACTTTTGGCCTCAAAGTCAGTTAAGATTCCAGGTCATCGTGATTGTGAACTGAAGAAAAGACTCCGGAGCAGCCACCGGGCTTGGAGCTGCATGCTGGGTTCCAGCCACACCCAAAGGCGCTGGCGGGAGGAGACCTGAGACAGGGAGTTACGGGGAAGTGTCAGGAGGAAATAAGTTCTCCTAAAATCATCAGATGTCAGAAGGGAAGCCACCGTGAAAGACTGAAAAGGCTGAGATTGTTGTCCACCAAGTCACATAGAGATGCACAGTGACCAGAAATCAACAAGTCATGAGGTCTATTAGGGACCCCGTCACTAGCATTGTGGGATTCACCAGATAACGGGCATCGCGCTGCGGGTGTGGGGCGCAGGTGCGCGCTGCGCCAGAGGACAGCGGCGAAGTCGGCCCCGTCCCACCCGCAGGAGGCGCCCGCGGCCCGACCCTGCCTCCCTCTCCCCTCAGTGCCCCCTTTGCTTCTCCACCCCAGGACCCTTGCCCTAGACAGGCCGCAGGGCAAACCTCGACCTGAGCTGTGCCCCAGAACGAACACCCCGGAGGGGTCCCGCGGTGAAGGCTTCCGACAGCAGGTGGCCTCTGAGCGCTGCCCCCTGTAACCATCACAGCGGTCCTGAGGGCCCTCATGTCAGTCTTCAGCAGAAGTACACTGCTTCCGTGCGTGTTAGACTGAACCACGTGAAACAGCCACATGCAGGCTGCAAACGGTGAAACAGTGGCGATTTCATTGGGCTCAACTTAACACTTCCGTAGGTTTTTGAGCGTTAAGCAATGGACTATATAAAGTATTGTCTGCGTAGTTCCAAGTCACTGTAAATTAACTTCTGACACTCATTTCTACACCGTCTTGTAAGATACTTCATGGCAGTGTCCCATTCACCTTTGTATCCCCTGCTGTAATATCCAGTGCGCTACTCAGTAAACGTGTACTGAGTGAGGAGAGTGTGCACTTACTTATTTACATCTACACCATGTCACCGAAGTGCACAAAGTCTCAGCTGAGTGGCTAAAACTTATTCCAATGAGGGTTAATTATATCAAAATCATATGCAATCATTTCAAAAGAAATTTTTTAAAGGACGGATTGACATGGGACTAAGCCATTCGGAAAATTTTTAATCTCAGTTCCAACTTCTAAGCTACCCTAACGACACAGGAAGATCTTTCAAGCATCCCCCCTAGGTTAAGTGTTACACACTTCAAGACCATCAAACCACGCTGAGACGCCCTTATCTATTCCCCTGGACTAACTCTTAGTTCTGAGAATTGGAAGACAAAGGTAGAAAGCATTCTCTCGGACCGAATTAAGCCATGAAGAGCTTACAGACGTGGAAAGATCTGGAGACAGATGCAAGGGCCGACAAGAGTGGATGAAGAGAGGGACGGCGGGTGGAGACAAGCAGGCGGCGGCACCCTCCGTGAGGAAGAGAGAGGAGCAGAAAGACGCAGCCCGTGTCTCTTGGTCTCCACACACACGTTAGGAGTTGACGGTCTCTAACCTGCACAAAGATTTCTAGTAGGAATAATAACAAAGGCTGCATGTGGGATCCATCCACTTGGCTGAAGTACCTATTTTAATGCATTTCTGGCTTGGCAAAGTTCAATTCTGCTGACCACACTCCCCTGCTAAGAAATCGGCTGCACCCTGATGATTGCTAAATAAGAACATAATTAATTATTTCTTCAGCTGAATAGTCCTAAATTCTACCACAGATCAATCAGTTCTTCTAGCCTAAGAAGCTCTGACTCTATTTTAGCTCAATGAAAACAAAATCAATGAAGGCCAATTACAGCCCATCTCCTTAGAGTATGCAAATGGTGTGCCACACAAGCTGTGGCAGTGGCTCCGGAGCACGGGGGAGCTGGAGGAGCCAACCGTGGGCAGCTACTGGCCCCCAGCTGCTCGGGGGGCGTGGACACCCGTGCCTGGGGTCTTCAAGTCGGAGGCCAGGGCAGCCATCCACCCTCCCTCCTGTCCTTCCAGAGCATAACTTTGGAGGCTCCTGCCCAGAAGCCCTGGTGTTGGGCCATCAAGGTGCCAACATGAGTAGAAGGGTGGGTATATGGTGTTCAGGGTTACCGATCTGTAGTCTAGTGTAGAACCACTCCTCATCCCAAAGCTATCTTTCCTCTCATTCATTATCCCGCAGCTTGACCATGTGGTGCCCAGAATCTTATAAGCAAGGATAATATATAGATCACCAAAGGCCAGGGACAGCCACAGGGTTCAAAGGCAATGAACATTGAAGGGGTGCAAAATAAAGCTCACCCCACTGTAACCTGACCACAGATCTGAATTCCCACCACTCTACCACTTTTAGGGCTTAAGGTCTTGCATCTCCAGAAAACCCCTAGTAAAATACTAGGCGTGCTGGGCGTGGTGGCACAAGCCTGTAATCCCAGCACTTGGGAGGCTGAGGTAAGAGGTTCACTGCAAGTTTGAGGCCAGCTTGGGCTGCATAGTGGATTCAAGACCAGCCTGAACTACACAACAAGATTCTGTCTCAAAAATAAACCAAACCAAAATAAAGTAAAGTAAAACAAAACAAAATAAAACACAAGGCATCGGAAGAGAATAGGTCCCTAAGCTACCAGTTCCCAAACTTCAGGTATTCGCACACCACATCCTCATTCTGCCCCATGTGGGGCCCCTCGTATTTTCTTTATCTACTGTAAGGCACTGACTGATGCTGACCTTGCCGACTTTACCAAGTGCGACAGCTGAAAGCCAGGTCTGGTCTCCCGGTCCGACTTCGTTCGTGGCACTGGAGGACAGCAAGCTGGTCCATGATACCAGAGAGGTTAAGGTGTCCCAGGAAAATGTGAGTCTTTACAATCTATGAAATAGAGTGATATTTTTTTCCTTTAATCAACTTTTTTTTTTTTTTGCATGGCCCTGGAAACCAGTACCACTGGCATAAATAAAAGAAAGCTGTATAAATAAATGCCACAAGAATAAAGGAATAAATTTAAATTCCAGCTAATATCATTAATCATGACCTAATTTTTATTTATGCCCCTTGCTAGTGTGTATATTATAATTCAATACCAAAAAAAAAAAAATCCAAGAAATAATTCTAGTTCCCAAGGCCCAGCGCCTGAACCCTGCGGGGAGAGGTAGCCAGGACTGAGGATTAGAAACAGCAGCCCAGAAAGGCGCGCCCCCTGGTCCGAAGTAGACCTGGAAGAGCGGGGGAGGCAGCGATTCACCTGCTGCCCTTCAGCACTAGTGCACGGGGCCCCTGCCACAGCAGGCCTCAGTGCCGGACCCACAGGAAGACTGAAAAGCACCCAGGCCCCTTTGGAGTGAACCAATCAGAATCGGTAAGCCATCGCTTTGGGAAGACTCCACACAGAGGAAAGGAGAGTCTCAACAGGTAGATGATGGAGGAGAAACCACAACGGAAAGCAATGTGGGAAAATGTCACCTCAGGAGAGGCACTACCCCGGGAGGTAACACGCAGATGTCCTGGGGTGTGTCCGTGGAAAAGGGGAAATAATTAGAGAGTAACAGAGAGCAATAGAAACAAATCTTGGCAATTTACCGATTCTGGCATCACACTAGGGCTCCCACTGCAGCAGCCACTGCTGATCCTCAGCCCTCGGGGCTGATGGTTCCTGGGGAACCGTGTGGACCTAGGGACCCTGGACTATTACACAAAGGATGTGTGAGGAAGGCAGCCTTTAACTCTGGTATTTAATCACTGTTAGTTTGGTTCCTTTTTTTTTCTGTTTTCCCTTTGTACCAATATGTACCAACTCCCTCATCCTCTTCTGGAAAACAGCAGAGTCCTTTAGCCAGAAAGGTTTCTACAATAATCCTTCCTATGCATGCACTGCCTCTTTTCCAAAACGAAGCAGCCCACACGTCCTAACCTGTAGACGTGGCTATTTAGGGGAATCACTCAGGCTGCGAAGCCGCAAAGCCACGGTCAAAGGCAGCTACGCTGGAATTTGGTATCAACCAAAATGACGAAGAAGTAGGGGTCTCGACTTCTTACCCCCGCCACTGGACTTGGTCATGTATTCTTGGTTTCATTCATCATTTTGTGATTCCTTGCTTGAACCTGATCATCTCTCTTAGTGTACAGCACCCCAAAGTGGTCATTACACCCTAAATAACAGCTGGTCAATGTCAAGCAGTAAAAGCATCCTTGCCCTGTTCACATCATCCTCCTGCTAGTACACCTCTCACTCGTGTCCCCTCTTTAGGTAACAGCATCACGCATTGCTGACTCATGCCCAATTTACAGCCCACGATGCCGCAGCCAACTCCTTCAGCACCAAGCCCCGAACCTTCAGGTGCACGGCGCCCTTATTTAAAGGAGCTCCCTCCGTTTCTTCTCTCCTCCCCTCCCACTTCCCTAAGCACACACTGCCTACTCCCAGAGCCACACTCACTCATCACGCAGAACAAACTTTTAAAGACATTCAATCCCCTAAGCCTTCTGGTGTCATCCACGAGTCTCTGTTCCTGTGGGACTGAGGGACGGCTCCCCACTGTAGCCTTTCCTTGCCAGAGCTCTGTTTTTGTTGTTGTTGTTGTTGTTTTGGTTTGGTTTTTTGGAGCTTTGTTTTGTCTTGTTTTGTTTTTGGTACCAGGGATTGAACTCACAGCCATGTGTCTGCCAGGCAGGTGCTTAGGCCACTGAGCTAAATCCCTGGCCCTATTTTTTGAGACAGGGTCTCATTATGCAGTTCAGGCTGGCCTTGAACTCACTTTGTAGCCCAGGCTGGTCTGGAACTCACAATGACCCCCCTGCCTCAGCCTCCCGAGTGCTGGGATTAAAGGCGTGCGCCACCACACCCAGCTGCCAGGGCTCCGCTTTGTCTTTGGAAGACGCATCTCATTTCCTGCCCTAGGGGTTCCCACCTCACTTCTGTGGACCTTTCTAGCGTTTGTCCTTGAAGCTTTGGCTTTCTCTTGACTTTCTATTTCAGAAAGTTATGTAGTGCTCTGATAAATCAATTAGACTTTTTCTATCTTCCAAATTTTCTGATATGCATGTGAACCTGCTCTCCTGTTTGGCCCTCAGCAAAGTTCTAACAAAGCACACGGAGAGAGGGAGGCTCCAACCAGAAGACAACGAGCCCGCCTTCCTGGTGAGTGGCGTGACCAGTGCGGACTCCAAGAAGAGAAAGAGATGTCCCTCCCGTGTGCCTACCAGCACGCGGGCTGAGAATCAAGGACACCCCACCCCCGTAAGCAACCTGCTGGTTCAGAGGACTGGCTAAATTGATAGCAACTAAGGTACATAAAGCAACTAAATGCTTGTATTGCTTGGTTGATTTTGCAGGCCTGGGGCTGGCAGTCTGAGCAACTCTTGGGAGGATGACAGTATGCAATGTAGCAAATATGGGGGATTCCCTTCTGACTTGTCTTTGAGGCCCAAAATTGTTCTCATTGTTTTGCTTTATTCTGATTTTTTTTTTTTTGCCTTATTTCGTATTGTTTTGATTGGTTTTATTCTGTTTTGTTTTTGGTTTGATTTTACTATACCTGATGGAATGGTCAACTATTGTGAAGATAACAAGATATACTATAGCAGCTATCATTTTCCCAGTATCTTGCTTTGAAGTTCTGTACCAGTTCTACTGCTTTGTTTTGATTGACTTTATTCTGTTATATTTTGTTGAGTTTTACTATCTTTAAAATAAAATTTTAAAAAAAAAGCACTCAGAGAAATCCAGTTCCATGCTTTGATAATTAGTTGATAAGGAAATGAAAGGATGGAGCCTGGGAGAGCAGAAATGATGCTAAGAAAGCCCATGGGTACACCCCCAGGAGGGAACCCGGGTGTGGACCCTGGTCACGGGGCAATGACGGCGTCCACGCAGGCCCACTGGCCACAAAAGGGGCACCCTTGCTGGGCGCTGGTGACGAGAAGGGCTGTGGCCATGGTCGGAGTGGACAGGACAGCTCTGCACACTTCTCTCCATTTCACTGTGAGCCTGAAGCTGCTCTAAAAAACAAAGCCCACCGCCAAAAGAGAAAAGAAAAAGTCCCTGTTGTTGCTAGGATTTTCTTTCAATACTGAAAAATACATGGTTCCTTTTATTTGGAAAATTTTCTTCCTTTAAGTGGTCAATATTTCCTTTTTCTGAAATAGCTCAGAGAAAGGTAGACAACATTATCAGCATCTATTGAATCTAGAATATATCTTTGCCACAATTTTTTCTGCTTTTAAACTAAATTCTTTCACCCTCCACCTAAGCCCAGCACAGCAGGAATGAAAACTAGACTGCCACCGTTCTTAATGGAAACTGCGTACGCTGTGAACGTGTACTAATAAGAAAAACAGAGTGAAAAAATGATACTAGTACTTTTGAATGAAAATAACTATGTTTTACCTGCCAGACTTAAATAATGGAAATGCAGTTCTGAATTGAAAATAAATGGCATTCAGAAATGAATATATATATATAGACCTGCTGCCAACACTCTAGTCCAAGCCAGCCGGGAACTGCAGGGGCCCCACACAGGCCAGCGTTCACCCCACTCTCCCTGAAGGTCCTGCGCCCCAGCAGCATGGGCTGGATCCCCTTGACGCCCACTCTTGGTGCTCTATTCCCTGCCCTCCACACCCAAAACGAGACTCAAGCTCAGTCTACCTCCCAGAATATAAATTTTGTGAGGACAGGGATTTTATCTGTTTTGTTCTCTGCTTGGTTTCCAGTACCTGGAACAATTCCTAAGACACAGCAAGTGCTCAACACCAACGTTGGGATGGTTGAGTGACGGAGTCCTCTCTGGTCTTCTTATCTAGCAAATCCTCACATTCCTCAGGCACACAGATCACACATCGTGAGAACAGGCTGCCTGAAGTCAGTGTCCTTCTCAGAGGTCTGAACTCAAGAACTTGACCTATACCAACAATGCAGTCTAGAAATTTGTATCGTGAATCAGTATTCTGGGTTATTCACTGCAAGTTCACTGGAAAAATTAAAAATTGCAGTTTAGAATTTGCAGAGGAAGTATTTGTTTTGCCCATTGCTCTTTGCTGATCAGAGTTCAGTCATTATGGGTTGAAGGTGAATTCTAGGAATACCCAGCAAGTGTCCTAAAGCCGAGGAATAGACGGACTCACCAGGCACCTACTCCCTCTGCCCAGCAGAAACCCACCCATAAAAACCTCGGTTTCCTGACTCACTGGAAGACACACCTAGCCAGATTGGAACCCACACCTGTGTTAAGTGGGCGTGGAGGTGCTCATTTTGTAAGCAGATCAGACCCCACCCAGAGCCATGACTGTTGGAGACAGCTTCAATTTTGCTTGTCCCGCTGGCCCAGCACAAGGCCCAGTCCCCTGCCTACCAAGCCCTCTCCCTGGGCCAGGTCTGCTGCACGAAGAACACAACTAACTCAGATGTGCAGCTGGACCCCGATGGGTCGCCACCACTCCCCTGGGGAA
>RJWM01008319.1:49325-73552 GCA_004363535.1 Dasyprocta punctata | reverse complement strand
AAGAACCAACTCTTTGATTCATTAATTCTTTGTATTGTTTTCTTAGTTTCAGTTGCATTCATATCTGCTCTAATCTGTTTTTTTGTTTGTTTGTTTGTTTTTTGTTTTTTTGTTTTTGTTTTTCGGCACTGGGAATTGAACTCACAACCTCGCGCCTGCCAGGGCAGGCACTTAAGCCACTGAGCCAAACTCCCAGCCCTGGTTTTCTTGAGGCAGAGTCGCACTATGTAGCTCAGGCCTGCCTCGAACTCACAACGCTCCACCTACCTCAGCCTCCCGAGTGCTGGGATTAAAGGCGTGCACCACCACGCCTAGCTCTGCTCTATTCTTAATAATTTCCTCCCTTCTTTGGCTTTGGACTTGACTTGCTCTTGTTTTTCTAGAAGTTTGAGGTGCAGCATTAGGTTGTTTATGTGTGTGCTTTCCGTTTTTCTGATAGGAAAGTTTAATGCTATAAATTTCCCTCTGAGGACAGCTTTCATTGCACCCCACAGGCTCCGGTAATTTGTATTTGTATTTTCATTCCATTGTAGATATTATTTAATTTCTTCTTTAAATTCTTCTGTGACCCATTGGTTATTTAGGAGAGTATTGTTTAATCTCCATGTGTTTATGTGGTTATTGTAGGTTTTTTTTGTCATTCACTTCCAATTTTACTGTGCTATGGTCAGATAATATGCATGGAATTATTTCAGTTCCTTTGCATTTACTTAAGCATGTTTTGTGTACCAGTATATGATCTATTTTAGAGAAAGACCCATATGCAGCTAAGAAGAATGTGTATTCTGATGTTGATGGGTGGAGTACTCGGTATACACCTACTAGGTCCATTTGTCCACAAGTTTGATTCAGTTCTGTTAATTCTTTGCTGATTTTTTGTTTGGTTGATCTGTCTCTCTGTGACAGTGGGGTGTTAAGGTCCCCTGTTATAACTGTATTATTGTTTATTTGGTTTTTCATGTCTGTTAAGAATTATCTTACATAGTTGGGTGCTCCTATATGTGGTGCATATATATTTATGATTGTAATCTCTTCCTCTTGAAGTTTTCCCCTAACAAGTATGTAGTGAACTTCTTTATCTCTTTTGATCATTCTCTGGTTGAAGTTTGTATTGTCTGCAAACATAATAGCTACCCCTGCTTTTTTCTGGGTTCCTGTTGCATGGAGCATTGTTTTCAAGCCTTTGGTTTTTAGTTGTGAATTTCCTTTTGAGTGAAGTGTGTTTTTTGTACACAGCATATTGTTGGATTTTGTTTCTTAACCCACTCTGCTTGTCTGTTTCTTTTTATTTTTGAGTTGGGACCACTTACATTGATGGATATAACTGATATGTACTGGCTCACCCCTGTCATGATATCTTTCTGTTGTTGGTTTTCTACATTTTCTGTTTAATTATTTACCCTGCTTAGTGGTTTCCTTTGGTTGTTATTCTTAGGATTGTAGCTGTCTTTGTCTCTTTCTAGAGTGTCTTTCAGTACTCTTTGTAGTGTTGGTTTGGTGGTCATAAATTTCTTCAGTTGTTCTTTGTCATGAAAGTAACTTATTTCTCCATCAATTTTTAAGGATAGTTTTGCAGGGTACATCAATCTGGGTTGAAAATTGTTTTCTTTCAGGGTTTGAAATACTTCACTCCAAGCTGTTCCTAACTTAAAAGTTTGTGTCGAGAAGTCTGCTATGATTCTGATAGTCTTTCCTTTATAGGTGATCTGATTCTTTTCTCTGACAGCTTTTAGTATTTTGTTCTTGTGTTGTATTTCTGATACCCTTATTATTATATGTCTGGGTGAGGATTTATTTTGGTTATCTTTAATTGGGTTTCTGTATGCTTTGGTTACCTGTATTTCAGATTCTCTTCCCATGTTTGGAAACTTTTCTGCTATTATTTCTGTGAAGAGTCTTCTTAGGTCATTAGTATTGACCCCTCCTTTTTCATTTATGCCTACTAATCTTATGTTCTTTCTCTTGGCATCGTCTTGCAGCTTTTGAATTGTTGTTTCTTGGTTCCTTACTGTTTTTAAGAGATTTTTTCTTTCATGGCCTTGGTCTTCCATGCTGTATTCAAGATCTGAGATTCTATCTTCAACTTCATTCAAGCGGTTTTTCAAACTTTCCATGGAATTTTTCATTTCCTGCATTTCCCTTTGAATCTGTTTCATGCATTCTGTTTGTGTCTTATATTGTTCATTCAAAGTTTGATCGTTTTCTTAAATTCTCCGATTTTTTATCTTGGTATTCTTTAGATACACACAGCATTTCTTTCATAATGATTGTCATTTCATTTTTTAGCTGAGAGACTATTTCTGATTTGAATTTCTCTATAGCTTCATCAAGCTGTTTCTTTACTGCATTTTCTATCATTTGAGAAAGTTCAGTTGTGTGTCTCCCACTGTCTTCGATTTCAGTGTCCCTTGAGTTTGTTCTCAGTGGGCTGGGGGATTGAGACTGCCTCTTGGTCTTTTGTTTTGTCATTTTATTCTAGAAGCTGTGTGACTCTGTGTCCTGCGAGGCTGACTGGGTGTTCCACTGGTGGGTTGCTCTGTTTTGTAGGACCCAGTAGAGCTCGATCCTGTGTGCAGCTAGTGAGGGTGACCTCCCGGGGCGTGTGGGTGGAGGCTCTGCCTTACTGGGTGAGTGCCAAGGCCTCCCCCTCCCAGGTAGCTAGATGGAGCATACCCTGGTGTGTGGCGCCACCCTGTCCCTGAGTCTGGCTGCAAGAATTTCAGCACCTCTGGTGTGCCAGACAAGCCTGGGTGAGTCCCAGGCCTACAGTGCTGGGGGCTTGCTCCTGGCTGGGCATGGCCATAGCCTGTAGGGCCTGGCACGCAGCCTGGTGCACTGAAGAATGGAATTTGTGCACAAACCCTGCTCTCTGGTGGGGAGACCTCAAGCTCTCCAAGGCTCTGTAGCTATGCTGGTCAGTCCCTGATGAGCAGCTCTGGGGTCCTGGGCTGGGCTGGGCTCAGTACCTCTGTTTCCTGCGAGGCTGACTGGGTGTTCCCCTGGTGGGTTGTGCTGAGTTGTGGGACCAAGTAGAGCTGGATCCTGTGTGCAGCTAGTGAGGGCAACACCCCAGGAGCATGTGGGTGCCCAGACCCCCCAGTCCCAGGCAGCTAAGCAGAGTGTACCCTGGAGTGTTGCATCCCTGGGACTCTGAGTCTGGCTGCAAGGAGTTCAGTGCCACTGGCTTGCCAGGCAAGCCTGGGTGAGTCCCAGGCCTACAGTGCCAGGGCCTTGCTCCTGACTTGGCATGGCCACAGCCTGTAGGGCCTGGTTCGCAGGCTGCTGCACTGAAGAGTGGAGCTTGTGCATGCACCCTGTGCTCTGGTGGAGAGAGCCCAAGCTCTCCAAGGCTCTGTAGCTATGCTGGTCAGTCCCTGTTGCTCAGCTCTGGTGTCCTGGGCTGGGCTGGGCTGGGCTCAGTACCTCTGTGTCCTGAGAGGCTGACTGGGCATTCCCCTGGTGGGTTGCACTGAGTCACGGGATGGGGTAGAGCTGGATTCTGTGTGCAGCTAGTCCAAGTTACTTATTTGACTAGTTCCATGTCTCTTCAAATTTTCCTAAGACCATGGTTAAATTTCTCCCTGAATTCCAGCAGGATTTTCCTTCGAAGTGGGCCTAGCAAATACATAATGCTGTAAAAGTGAGCTTTTTCAGACACATTTTTTCTTTTGGTTTTTTGAGACAGGGTCATATTATGCAATTTAGGCTGCCCTTGAACTCACTATGTAGACCAGCCTGGCCTGTGTCTCACAGTGATCCTCAGGCCTCAGTCTGCCAAGTGCTGGCATTATAGGCTTGAGGAACTACATCCTGATGCAAACTTTTAATTCCATTGCTATACTCCTAAAAGGTCTATATTTACTATTAACTACTTATGGCCAAGCCAGTTTTGTTGCTTTTAGATTTTTCTAGTTAACAAAAACAGCTGCTGTCATTCTAGGTATTCTCCTAAAAAGAGTTAAAGACAGTGATATATGCATAACCATGTTTGTAGCAGCGCAACACATAACAGCTAAACCTTGTAAGCACCTTATATGTCAAATAAAAGATGAATGGAAAGATAAAATGTGGTATTAATACACAATGACATGCTGATCTGCCATAAATAATACACTTGAGTCACTTTATTATAGACAGCTAAGTTAGATATAAATTAATATGTAGTCAAAAGGGATTAGACCTTCAGGCAAGTTAGCACAGAAGATGAGACAGACAAAGATTGTGGCTGGAGGTGAACTTGAAGAGAGCCAGGCCTCAGTATGCAGATGGAATAGCCAGGCCGTTGAGCCTCCCTTGAGATAAATAGTATTTGGGATTATACAGTAATTAGCACCACCTGGTCCACTGAGCCCAACTAGGCATCAGATGCATAGATGGGTGACCAGAGAATCTGGACCCATTCTTTTCAAAAATGCCTTTGCTCTTTCCATATATCCTTGCTATGTGACTTGTTTTCCCATTAGATGAATATTAGCTAAGTGACATAGTTGTAAACCCATAGATTGATTGCTGTGTGACCCATGTTTTACCCATGTTTTGATTTTGCTGTATAAATTATCCTTAACAAAGAGGATCAGTAGCCAGCCATTTTTGGGTCCCCCTCCTGTCTCTCAGGAGGTTTCAATAAACCTTTCCTACTCTTAACCTCTGTTGTTCTCAAAATCATTATTCGATATTTAGGAGACATGAATTCTGCACATTTGATATCTAACAAACTGGGAGACATTTTCCCCATCACATTTTGTAGAATAGATGCATCTTGAGACTATAATTTTAAGTGACATAAATCAGACACACAAGCTTAAACATTGCATGGCTTCTCTTATATGAGAAATTTGTTATGTAAATAAAGTGAAAAATAAAAGACAGATGATAGGAAAAAGCAGAAAAAATTTATTCAGCATGGACAATGTACATAACACTGTATACTTTCATTTAATATAATTGTCTTACATGTTTTATATGTTTTTGGGCTGTTAGTCTACCTGTTAACTTGTACAGGTAAATGTATGTATGTAAAACAACTTTATAAAGACTTGTATGATAAATAAATAAGTCTGATGTTAATAAAAAGATGGTGTGGAAGGGAAAAAGAAAATAAATGCTTACAAAAATTCAGATAAAACTAAAAATTTTGTGAAATCCTTACAACCTCATAAAACATTTTATAAGATGTTTAACAATCTGTTTTTATCATGTAAAATTGGGCTGTTGACAGTTTTTTCTCATCAGTGAATTTTAATCAATAACTGAACACAGCATCATTTATTAATATATTTTAAATGTTCTCTTACATGGAAGTATTATGACTTATTTAACCAAATCTCTGTACATAGGCATTTAAGAATTCTCATTGTTTGTGTGCTTTTATAAGCAATGTGAAGGCTGCTAATTTTATGCACATATTACTTCTTTTTTTTATTTTAATCACAAAAAAACCCAGAAAAATCAAGAAGCAAACACAAAAGATAACAACAAAAGCAAAATGACAGCAACAACAACAAAAAAAATAGAGATATAGGATTTCGAAATAACATGGTAGAAATTTAACAATGGTTGTTATATTGCATATAGTTATCCTCAAAGTAATTTCTCAGGCTGACCGATAGAGGCATGCAACACTGATCAAACAATATAATTTCACTCTGAGCAGTTTCTTTCCATTTTACTTCTTATAACTTTTGGATCTTTTTTACTTTTCTAGTTTCTTACGTTAGCTAGATAATACTGTGTTCACACATGCAAGACTGGTTTATTTCACTTATGAATATGGTTTCTAGCTGCATTCATTTACCTATAAAACCCTCAAGTTTATCATTCTTTATGGCTGAGTAGCATTCCACTGCATAAAATACCACATCTTTTTTCATCTATTCCTCAGTTGATGGGCATTTGGGTTGTTTCCAAGATCTGGCTATTACAAATTGTGCAGTTATAAACATGGGTGCACATATATCACTGCGGTATAATGTTCTCAGTTCTTCTGGGAAATTACGCAGTAAGGGAATAGTGGGCTCACATAGAAATTCTAATCCTAGTTTTTGAGGAATCTCCACACTGATTTTCACAGTGGCTGTACCAGTCTACACTCTCGCTGGAAGTGGGGAAGAATTCCTTTTTCCTCACAGCCCACCAGCATTTGTTATTGGTTAATTACTTGATGTTAGCCATTCTATCTAGAGTGAGATGATATCTCAGTGTTGTTTTAATTTACATTTTTTGAAAGAGCAATTATGTTGAACACTTCTTCTTGTATTTATTTGCCATTTCTAATTCTTTATCTGAGAATTATGCTTTCATCTCAGATGCCCATTTTTGGATTGGGTCTTCAAATTTGAGGGGCCTGATTTTTTTCAATTCTTTACACATTCTAGATAAAAGTCCTTTGTCTGAGG
Source organism: Dasyprocta punctata (assembly GCA_004363535.1). NCBI lineage: Eukaryota > Metazoa > Chordata > Mammalia > Rodentia > Dasyproctidae > Dasyprocta > Dasyprocta punctata. The sequence continues at coordinate 67,157 of RJWM01008319.1, read as the reverse complement.
GACATTTGGCAAATATCTTTTCCCAATCTGTGTGTTTTCTTTTCACTCTGTTGGTGATTTCTTTTGATATACAGAAACTTTTCAGTAAGACAAGATCCCAGCTGTTGATTCTTTGAAATACTTCTGGTGCAATTTGGTTTTTGTTCCTGAACTCCTTGCCTACCCCTATGTCCTCAAGATTTCTACCTACTTTGTCTTCCAGGCGGTTTAGTGTTTCTCTCTAATTATTTGGATCTTTGATTCATTTTGACTGTAGTTCATGGTGATAGGCCTGGGTCTAGTTTAAATCTATGGTACGTGGAAAGCCATTTTTTTTCAGCACTGCTTATTAAAGGGACTATATTTCTTCCTGTGAACTTGTTTGGCTTCTTAATCAAAGATAAAGTGGTTGAGTTTGTTTGTAGTTGTATCTGTATATTCTGTTCTGTTCCATTGATCTTCAGGTCTGTTTTTTTTTTTTTTTTTGTCAGTATCATGATGATTTTATTATAGCAGCTTTGGAGTATAATTTTAAGTATGGGTTTGAAATATCTCCTTCCTTCCCTTTGTTGCCCAGAATTGTCTTTGCTATTCTAGATCTATTTTTGTTCCATATGAATTTTAAGAATGGTTTCTCTAGATCTGTCAGGTATACTAATGGTATTTATATTGGGATTGCATTAAAGCTGTGTAACAGTTTTGGGAATATGGCCATTTTCAAAATGTTGTTTTTTCCTATCCATGAACAAAGGATATCTTTCCATTTTCTGAATACCTCTTTATTTTTTCAGAGTACTGTAATTTTCGATGCGTAAATCTTTTACTTCCTTAGTTATATTGATCCTATGTATTTCATTTTTAAAATGTTATCATGAAGAGTGTGGTTTCCCTGAATTTTCTCTCAGTGAGTTTGTTGTCTATGTACAGAAATTCTATTTATTTTTGAGTATTGACTTTGTACCCAGCTATGCTGCTCAATTTGCTTTTCAAGTCTAGAAGTCTGTTGGTGGAATTTTTGGGGTTTCTATGCAAAGTATCATGTCATCTGCCAACAATTGTAATCTAACTTCTTCCTTTGCTATCATTTTTCTTTTTATCTCTCACTTTTGTCTTATTACTCTGATTAATGTTTCCAGAACTATATTCAATAGGAGTGGTGATAGTGAAAATCCTCATCTTATTCCTGATTTTAGAATGAAAGCTTTTAGCTTTTGGCGATTTAGTATGATGGTGGCTGTTGGTTTGTCATATATGGCTTTTATCAGATTGAGGTGAAGACCATCTATTCCAACTTTCATTAGGGTTTTTACCATGAGTGAGTGTTGGACTTTATAAAAGCTTTTTCCCCATCTATTGGATTGATCATGTAACTTTTGTCCTTGGCTGTGTTAATATGGTGTATTACATTTATTAATTTGTGTATGTTGAGCCATCCCTACATTCCTGGGGTAAATCTCACTTGTTCATGTTGTATAAACTTCCTGATGATTTCCTGCATTCTGTTTGCTGGTATTTTATTGAAGATTTTTGCATCTGTATTCATTAGAGAGATGGCCCTTAATTTTCATTTTTGATTGGGTCTTTCTCTGGTTTTGGTATCAGGGTAATATTTGCCTCCCAGACTGAATCAGTGAGAATGGCTTCCCTTTCCATTTCATTACAGATTTTGAGGAGTATTGGTATTAAATGATTTCTAATTATCTTGCAGAATTCAGTTGTGAATCCATCAGATCCTGGGAATTTTTATTGTTGATAAGTTTTTAAATAAGTTTTCAGTTTCATTAACTCATATTGGGTTATTCAGAAGTTTTATATTTTCTTGATCCAGCTTTGGTAATTCACATGTTTCTAGAAATCTGTCCATTACGTGTGTGTGTGTGTGTGTGTGTGTGTGTGTTTTAATTTTAAAAAGCAAAGCAGGAAAAAGATAGAAATAATACAGAATTTCTAAAAATCAGTAGAAAATTAGCACCATTTCATATATTGCATATTGTTATCTTAGAAATAGTTGTTCAGGTTATAAGATCTAGGCACAAAAAAAGATGTGTTTTCAATCCTATGAGAGTAAAATTTTCAAAGTGGGTATTCATGATCTTCTGTATTTCCACAGAATCTGTAGTGATTTTACTCTTTTCATTCTCTATTGCATGAATGAGTTTTCTATTTCCTTTTTGATAAAGTTGGTTAGGGGTTTTATCAATTTTATTTACTCTTTCAAAGAACCAATTTTTTTTTGTTTTTTGAGGCACCAGGGATCAAACGCACAGCCTCATACCTGCCAGACAGGCACTTAAGCCACAGAGCCAAACTCCCAGCCCTGACTTTTTTGAGGCAGGGTCGCACTATGTAGCTCAAGCCAGCCTTGCGCTCGCGTTGTAGCCCAAGCGGGCCTTGAACTCACAATGCTCCACCTACCTCAGCCTCCCTAGTGCTGGGATTAAAGGCGTGCGCCACCACGCCCGGCTAAAGAACCAACTTTTCAATTCATTAATTTTTTGTATGGTTTCCGTAGCCTCAATTGCATTAATTTCTGTTCTAAATTTTATAATGTCCTCTCTTCTTTTGGCCTTAGGCTTGGTTTGTTCTTATTTTTCTAGTAGTTTGAGTTTCAGCATTAGGTTGTTTACTTGTGCTCATTCTGCTTTACTGATGTGGGAGAATTCAGCATTATAAAATTCCCCCTGAGGACTGCTTTCATTGTGTCTCACAGTTTCTGGTAAGTTGTATTCGCATTTTCATTTGATTGTACATATTATTTAATTTCTCCTTTAATTTATCCTGTAACCCATTGGTTGTTCAGTAGGGTGCTATTTAATTTCTATTCATTTATGGAGTTTTTGCAGCTTCTTTTGCCATTAATTTCCAATTTCATTGAACAATGGTCACATAATATGCATGGAGTGATTTCAGTTCCTTTACATTTAAGTATGGTCTATGGGCTAGTATACGGTCTATTTTAAAGAATGTCTCATGTGAAGCTGAGAAGAATGTGCACTATGATGTTGGATGGACCACTGTTTTGGTTACTCTTTACTCGTTGCTGAGACAAAACACCTGACACCCAAAATTAGGGAAGGAGAGGTTTATTTAGCTTACAGTTTTTGCAGGTTTCAGTCCATTATCAGCTGGCTCCAAAGGCAGGGTGGCATGGCACAGGAACAACACTTCAAGGCAGCAGCACAGCAAAAGCAGCCAGAGTAAAAGGGAAACCAAGAACAAGCCTCTTCTCCTCCTTTATATAGTACACAGGACCCCCCCCCCAGGGTGGGTGTAGCTTCACAAACATCCTTGCCTTCCTTTCCACAGGATCAGGATGTTTATAAAGACCCCTGGCTCCCTCCTGAGTCTCTCAGTTAAACTTTTGACCTTCTCAAATTGACACAATGGCCAGGTAACTGTGCTCTACACCCCAGGATGCAGAGCTGCTGCCTTACTTAATTAAGCTTCTAGATTTCTCAAGTTGACACGATGTATAAACCATAGCAACCACTGTACACATCTAGTAATTCCATTTAACAAGTTTGATTTAGTTCTGTTAATTCTTGCTAATTTTTTGTCTAGTTGATCTGTTTCTTTGTGAGAATGCGTTGCTAATTTCTGCATTATAATTGTGTTATTGCTTATTTGATTGTTCATGTCTATTAATATTTTTCTTGCATAGTTGTATGCTCCCATATTGGGTGCATATATGTTTATGATTGTTATCTCTTTCTCTTCAAGTTTTCCCCTAACAAATTTATAGTGCCTTTTGTATGTTTTTTGTCATTCTTTGTTTGAAATTCATAATATCAGCAAGCAGAATAGCTACCTCTGCTTTTTTCTTGGTTTCTGTTTCATGGAATATTCTTTATCCATCCTTTGACTTTCAGTCTATATTTTTCATTTTGAGTCTTATGTGTTTCTTGCATACAGCATATTGTTGGATTTTGTTTCTTGATTCACTCTGCCAGTCTGGTTTTTGTTTTTGTTTTTTTTTTTTTTTGATTGTTTAATTGAGTCCATTTACATTAATGGTTATAACTGATATATAGACTTATCTTTGTCATGTTATCTTTCTACTGTAGGCCCCCTACTTTTTTCCTCTGTTTAATTGCTTCTCCTGCTTGTTGGTTTCTTTCTGTTGTTGTTCTTCAAATTGTGCTCATTTTTAGCTCTTTGTAGAATGTCTTCCAGTACTCATTGTAGGGCTGGCTGCATGTTCATGAAGTTCTTCAGTTGTTCTTTGTTGTGGAAGCATCTTATTTCTCCATTGATTTTGAAAGATAGTTTTATAGGTTACATCAATCTGGGTTAGAAGTTGATTTCTTTCAGTACTTGAAATACTTTACTCCACGCTCTTCTTGACTCTGATGGTTTGTGTTGAGAAGTCTGCCATGACTCTGATAAGCTCTCCTTTACAGGTGACCTGCTTTTTTTCTTCAGTAGCTTTTAATATTTTGTTCTTATGCTGAATTTCTGGGATCTTGATTATTATATGTCGAGATGTAGATTTATTTTGGTTATGACTAATTAGAATTGCATATGCCTCACTTATCTGAATGTCAGGTTTTTTTCCCCATGTTTAGGAATTTTTTTTGCTATAACTTCTATAAATAGTCATTTGTGTTGTCTCCTTTTCTGTTGACACCTAGCATCCTTATATTCTTTCTCTTTGCCTCATCTTGTGCCTGTTGAATTGGTATTTCCTGATTTCTTTATATTTAAAAAGATCTTTCCTTTCAGGATCACTAGCCACAATCTTGTCTTCAAGATCTGAGGTTCTATTTTCAATTTGTTTATGCAGTTTTGTCAGCATTCAATAGAATTTTTTTATTTCTTAGTATCTCATTGAATCTGTTTCATGTATTTTGTTTACTGTATTGTTCATTCAAGGTTTCTGTCACTTTCCTAAGCTCCTCTATTTTATTTGTCTATGTCTTCTTTGGTTATATTCACCAATTCTTCCATTATGTTTATCACTTCTGCTTTTACCTGAGAGATTATTTCTGATCTAATTTCATTTCACCTTCTTGAAGTTGTTTCTTTAGTTCCATTGTTATCATTTCAAAAATTATAAATGTGAGATTTCTAATTTCACCCATGTTTATGTCTCTTTTACTTGATCTGGATGGGCTGGAAGTTTGAGATTGTATTTTGCTGTTTTGTTTTGGCACTTTCTTGTGTTCCTTCAAATCAACCAGATATCAAGTCCTAGTTGCTTCCTGCACTGGCAGCCTGTCTGGCAGCAGGCCTCACTGAGGACGGCTGATGGCTGCATGTCTCTGGGTCCAATCTCCCCTTCCCTGTGGGCTTCAGAGTTGGTTTCTGGGTGTGGGCAGGTCACTGAGTGCAGCTTCCCTGTCCCCAAGAGCTTCACCTATGGTTCCTGGGTGTAGGAAGGTCGCTGAGCAGCTTCCTTTTCCCTGTGGACCTCACTGTGGGTTCCCAGATGACTGAGGGACCCTGGGTGCAGACTCCTGGTCTCTGTGGGCCTCACAGATGCTTCCCAGGTGTGGGTGGTATGCTGGATGAAGACTTTCCCTCCGAACAGGTCTTACTGAATGTTGCTGGGTGACTGCAAGTCACTAAGCACAGACTCCCAATCCCTGTGAGCCTCACCAAGAGATCCCAGGTGACTGCACGTCTCTGGCATGGACTCCCATTCTGTTTGGGCTTCAGAAATGGTTCCTGCATGTGAGTGGGTCACTGGGGATGGTCTCACAGTTGCTGTGGGCCTCACTGAGAGTTCCCATATTACTGTAGGTCTCTGGGTGCAGACTCCCAATAACCATGGGACTCATTAAGAGTTCTTGTATGCTTGCAGGACAATGGACACAGACTCCTGGTCCCTGCATGCCTCTGTGATGGTTCTCAGGTGTAGGCAGTTCACTGGGCATGGACTCCCAATCCCTGTGACCCTCAGAGATGGTGCCCTGGTGTGGGTGGGTCAGTGAGTGCAACTTTCCAGTCTCCATGAGCTTACCTACAGTTCCTGGTTGTGAGCAGGTCATTGCATGTGGGTCCCAGTCCCTGTGGGCCACATTGTTTGCTCCCAGATGACTGTGGGTTGCTGATCTCAGACTCCTGATCCCTGTGGGCCTCAGAGATGATTCTTGGGTGTGAGTGGGTCACTGGGTGCATACTTTCAGTCCCCACAGTCCTCACCAGGGATTTCTGAGTAACTGCAGGTTGGTGGGCAAAGACTCCCAATCTCCTTGGACCTCACTGAGCATTCCTGGATAACAGTGGGTCACTGGGCACAGGCTTCTCGTCCCTATGGACCTTCTTTCTTGATAGTTTTCTGGAGATAAATTTTAGTAGAAAAATTGCTTGTTAAGTATTTGTACATAGGTAAGAACTTATGTATTTATTGTCACATTCATTTCTAGAAAGTTTATGCTATAACTTTGAAAAAAACAAGAATGAGTTTTTACTTTTCTAAATAGCACCAATGGTGAATATTGTAAGTTTCTCTTCTAGTCTTTGATTTTTGAAAGCTTCATAGAAGATAAATCATATTTCATTATTTTTTGGTTTACTTTTTGTGCTTCATTTGTTTTTTTACATATATATGGACAAAGCTTTTGTTACTTTATTTGCTTTCATTGTCAATTATCTGTTATTGTTCTCTGAAAAATTCACTTTTACTTATATATAAGAATTTATTTTATTAAGTTCAATGTTATATTCTATTTCCTATTTGGCTAGAAATTTCATAAGTGTGTTTATTGTGTATTATTTAAATTTCATTTAATATGTTTTTTATCTGGATAGTATTTCTCAGAGAACTGTATTATTTTCTTGCCATTTGTTATATTTTAGACCCTCTCATTCATTTTATGCCTACTTTTGGGGAAAGTGGCACAATCACCTTGATTTCTTGCTACCTTCTTTCTTGGAATGTAACCTACACTCTGCTTTGGTTGGTTTTCGGTCATAATTGAAAGTCTCCTTTGTCCATAGAGAAAATATTCTCTGCTAGTAAGTAAGTAGTCACTGGAATTTTAGAGGCTCCTTTTGTAGATCACCCTCATTTTGTTTGTACTAAGTAGTTGTAAGTTGTAGATGTGAAATATAAAGGATTGTTATTAGTTTCTTCGTATGTATTCAGGGTGTGACTGAAAAATACAGTGAATATTCAAATTTAATCAGGAAAGCTTGATGGATTTTGTCAAAAGTTTTTTCTACATCTATTGAAATGATCAATTGATTTTGTCCTTGCTTCTATTTATGCAATACACTACATTTATTGATTTGGGAATGTTGAACCTCTGGGATGAATCCTACTTGATCATGATGTGTGATATCTTTGATTATTTGTCACATTTCTTTCTATTTATTTATTTATTTATTTTATGTGTTAAGACAGAGGCTTTTTTGTAGTTTAGGCTAGCCTGAAACTAATTATGAAGCACAGGCAGGACTTGAAATCGCAGCAAACATTCTGTCTCACTCTTATGAGTGCTGGGATTGTAAGTGTGCACCACTATGCTTGGCTTTTATGTCCCATGCTTTTTACCAGTATCTTGCTGAGAAGTTTAGTGTTTTTGGCCATTGGAGATGGACCTACAGTTCTCTTTCTTAGTTAGGTCCTTGTTTTTGTTTTGGAATCAGGGTGAAACTAGCTTCCAAGAATGATATTCAGAGTACTCTTTACATTTCAATTTCACTAAAATGTTTGAGCAGTACTGGTGCTCGAATTTCTCTGATGTTTTTGTATAATTCAGCAGTGAACTCATCCAGACCGATGCTTTTCTTTGTTAAATTTTTATCGCTGCTTCATTTTCACTGGTTGTTATTGAATTAGTCAAGTTTTGTGTGTCTGCTTGGTTTAGGTTTTTTTTTTATTTTTAAGTATCCATTATCTATCTATTATTTCTGCATTCTCCAATTTATTGATTTACAGGTTTCTAAAGTAGTTGTCAATAATCTTCTTCTTCTTCTTCTTCTTCTTCTTCTTCTTCTTCTTCTTCTTCTTCTTCTTCTTCTTCTTGTTAATTAAGCAGTCTCTGTTGTGGTTGTTATCTTTTTTATATGTCCTTTCTTTTTTATTTGTCTTTTTTTTGTAAAACTGGATGTATTTTGTTTATTCTTCCAAAGAGCCAGCTTTTTGATTCATTGATTCCTTTTATTCTTTTTTTTTCTCAAGTTGCTTAAGTTCTGCCCTGATCAGCATGATTTCCTTCCTTGTGCTAGCATCAGATTTGGATTCCTCTTTTCTAAGATCATGATGTGGAGGATTAGGTTATTTATTTGGGTTCATTCCATTTTTCTAATGTGGCCATTCACAACTGTATGCTTCCCTCTTAGGACTGCTTTCATTGTGTCCCATAAGTTCCAGTATGTTATACTGTCATTTTCATTCGATTCAGAAAAGTATTTAATTTATTCCTTGATTTCTACTGTGACATATTGATTATTGAAGAGTACATTGCTAATTTTCATGTGTTTGCTTAATTTCTGTGGGGGTTTTTTGCCATTGATTTCTAGTTTTGTGTGCTATGATCTGGTAATGTGCATGGGATAATTTAAACTCTTGCATTTACTTTAGCATACTTTATGTGCTAATAAAGAATATGTATATTGTTGTTGGATGCAATACTCCATAGATACCTATTAAGTTTGTTTAAAATTTTGGTTCAACTCTGATATTCCTTGAGAGATTTGTCTAACTGATCTATTTGTGACAATAGGGTACTGTCATCCCCCACTGTACTTATGTTGATATTTACCTGATCTTTCGTAACCAGTAGTGTTTGTTTTATGAAGTATGATGTGTCAGTGCTTGGTGTAGATATGTTTGTATTTATTATCTCTTTCTGAATTCTTCCTTTAGCCAACATATAGTGACTTTCTTTGGTTCTTCTGCTTAGTTTTGACTTGAAGTCCACTTTATCTGTAAATAGGATAGCTACTTTTGCTTGGTCCAGGATCTCATTACATGAAATATTATTTTTCATAGTTTCATTTTCGGTGTATAAGTATATTTTGAATTAAATATATTTCTTGTATATGCCATACTATTGAGTTTTTTTCTTTTGATCCATTCTACTAATCTCTGTTTTTGTCTGGGAAACTGAGACCACTCACATTGAAAATCATTACAGAAGTATATTGTCTTATTTCTATCATTGCATTATTTTACTGTTGCTGATTTCCTTTCTTCTCTTCTACTTAATTGTTAGCACTGCCTGATGTATAAAGGAGGAAAGAAGAGAGAAAAGGAAAAAGGCATAAATCTGTATATATGTATATGTAAGATAGCTAAAATGACTATACTGCTGAATGTATTAGTTATTGAGAAAGAATGGTTAATACTCATATGATTAGATCAATTTTACATGTCTATATCTGTTAATGTAAACAACCGTGTTAAAGGTAATGATACACAATATTGCAACCATTGTCAAATTCCTATCATCTTGTTTTGTAAGCCTATAATATTACTGTTTTGGGTTTGCTGTTATCATTTGTTCATCTCTTTTGTTTTTTGTCTTTCTTTTCTGTGTCTTTTTTCTCTTAAATAAAAAAAATTGTATGAGTTTCTTGGCATTCTCGAATACCTTTGAGAATATTTTGGCATGCTACTTTGGCAATCATAAATTTCTTAAAATGTTGTCATGGAAATACCTTATTTCTCCATCAATTTTGAAAGATTGTTTTGCTGGACATATCAGGCTAGATTGAATGTTGTTTGGTTTTAAGACATGAAACACTTCACCTCAGCCTCTCTTGACCTTTAAGGTTTGTGTTGACAAGTCTGTAATTCTTATGAATGTATCTCTACATATGTTTTGTTGCTTTTATCTAGCAGCTATTGAGATTATCTCCTTGTTTTGGATTTCTGAAACTTTGACTATGATGTGTCTAGGAGAAGTTTTGTTTGTTAGTTTGTTTTATTTTGACCATTTGGGGTTTTACATGCTTGACTCATCTGTATGATTAATTCTTTCACTTTATTTGGAGAAATTTTGTTATTACTGTAAATAGGTTTTTAATGTAATTTGTGCTGTCTTTTGATATTTCACTAATTCTATTTCCCCTCTCTTCCTTCTCATCTTTCACTGTTTAATTTTTCAAATTTTACTTCTTTCATTCTCCCTTTTGCCACCATTTTATCTTCACTAGTAAAACCATTAATCTTTACTAATCTTTAGACAATTAACTTTGTGTGATTGCTATTGAATTATTTTCTCCTGTTATGAGAGGTAGAGTTGATATATTTAATAGGTATTCACTATGTGTCAACATTTCATTTTCTTAATGTTTACATTACAAGTTTAGATCTTTTTTCCATGGTTAATGGTGGCATATTTGTAGTTCTTAAAGTATACCAATATCCAGGTTGTCTTCAATGCTATTATTGATACTAATTTTTGTTTTTTCCAGAGTGGCATAATTGTTGCTATTGGCTGATTTTCCTTCTATGCAAATATCTGGATTACCTTTATGTCATTAGCAATACTGCAGTCCATTCCCAAAGAACTGGATGCAGGACCAATTACACTGCATCTTTCCTTCCTCAATTTAGGAGTAAAAAGAAATTAATAGAATTAGGTAAAAGAAGAGAACAAGAAAAACAAGAAAAAGAAAGAAAATGATAAGGAGAAAATAAGAGAAAAAATTAAAATGTAAACATATTTAAAAGGAAATTAAATTTTAAATCCTCCAAAACTAAAAGAGCAACGGAGAATTTAAAAAAATGAGCCAAAAATGTATTGCTTTTTTTTTTTTGAGTGAACAGATTCTTTTCCAGATCTGTAGTCTCAAAATCACACAAATCAGAACCTTCTCCATCTAGGTTTATGACCTGTGGATTTGTGAAATGCATACCCTGCTGTAGCGGTCTCTCTGTCCATACCCCCTAGGCTATGTTCTTTCCTATGTTTGTAGGCGGAGAAAGAAATCAGACCACTGATCACTGTGCTGGTTTTAGGCAGTAGAATGGGGGTTCAATCAGACCACTGGACTTCATGTCATTATTTTTGGACTCAGTCATCTCTGAAAGCCACACACAGCAGGCTTGGCTTCTCACGACAGAGGGCAGGGCCCCGTTTTCTTCACAGCTAGAGCTTAAACTTTCCAGGGGGCTCTATGTCTAGCTTCTACCCTTTTTATGATTGTCTCTTTTGGCTCTTTCCCACCCAGTTCCCGTGGCAGAGTGAAAAACTTGAGGTGAAATTTCTCTGTAGTTCTTCTGTGGCTTATTCTTAAACAGTTATCCCCTTCTCAAAATGGTTCCTGATTAAAGCCTTTAAACATGGCAGTTGGGGCACTAGATCGTTTTTCCAACTCTAGTCTGTTACCTTTGGAGTGAAACCCATGCTTTCACACAGTTTGTAAAAACCATGGGTTTTTCTTGGGTCTAGTGCTGCTGATCCAGTTTTTTTTTTTTTTTTCTGGAATTGCTGATCATCTCGACTTATCTTGTGTTTGTGGAGACAAGACCCTCTGCCCAGGAGTCTGAGAGAACTTTCCAGATGGCTCCATTCATTTATATGTGTTGAGTTCTGTTTCCCTAGCTTCTCTGAAGTTTCTAATTTTCTTGCCTGGTTTCTTTCAATTCTAGACCTCTCTCTCCCTCTCTCTCTCTCTCTCTCTCTCTCTCTCTCTCTCTCTCTCTCCACCAAGAAGTTCCTTTCCATGTATCTTGATTCTGGGTCTCATAGAAGCTATATTTTGCTTCTAAGCCCTACTCCATATTTTGCCACAATTCCTTATCATATCTTAATCACAGGATAATGGACTCTTCTGACTTTTAGATTTTCTTAACCAAGAAAGCCTCAGGGTGACACAGAAAAGGATTTAAACATCTGTCCTGAGCCTAAATGATGATTTACTTTTTTGATAATACTGCTCCGTATTTACTTCTAGGCTACATCATCCAAATTTCCCAAATGTGTAGCTTGTCCATTATTTGGGTGTACACTGCCATCCAATGTATTCTTGTTACCTTCTGAAGTTATTCTGGAAGTCATCTTTCATGAGTGTTCTTACTTGTTCTCAATTAACTCAATACATTTATCTTTCATGATCATTTTGACTTTGTGGAAGAGCCAGAAGTTATACAGTGAATACAAGATCTGGTGAATAAAGTAGATGAGGACACAATGTAAAGATTTTACTAACTTGCCTTTCCACTAAATGGCAGTTGGCAGCAGCACTGACTGTATTTTTAATCACAACTCATACAGACATCCAAAAAAGAAAACTTCTAGAAGTCCCTCTGAAAGTGGCAAGAACAGTAAGATAAGTATTTTCCAAATAAGGGAGATTACCTTGAAAGAGATTAAAGGCAATTTTTCTTTTACCAAAATAAATACTTTACATTTAAATATGATATATAGATAGATAGATAGATAAATAGATAGATAGATAGATAGATAAGTGTTACTGAACCTAGGAAGTGCTGAGCTGTTTCCACAATGCTCCAGGCCATTTTATTTTATTTTATTTCATTATTTATTTAAGTACTGGAGGGTGAACCTGGGATGACCCGAGCTACATTCTAGTCCCCCATCTTTTTGTTAAAATTTTGACAAAGGCTCTTTCAAAGTTGCCCAAGCTGGCCTTGAACTTACAGTCTTCTGCCTCAGCCTCTCAAGTAGCTGGAGTTAATGGTATGCACCACTATACATAGCTTATTTTTTAAAAATTTGTAATGCTCCCGTAATGTTTTACATGATTTTGAAATAGATATTTTCACAGATTCTCATTAAAGCAGAAATTTTTATTCTTGTCCATATGTACTTTATCTTTCTTTACATCACTTAATTTTTTTCAGTGTGATTTTTAGCAAACCAATATAATCTGATTTCAAAATAAGTAATATATTCCTCATTTCATATAATCACTTAGTAAGACAATACACATACTCCAACAATATTGACGTACTTTCATTTGGGTGGATTTCAATTGAATGTGCTATCATGAGAACCAGTAGATATCACACACACATGCACACACACACACACTTTCCAATACTTGTAATTACACCTCAATTTGAACCCTGTTTTGTTTTGACAGGTAATATGAAATTTGTTTTCTAATTTCTTTTTCTAAACTTTAATTTCTGGAAGTAATTTACACTTTCATATTTTGTATTCTTACTTAGGCCTGACTTTTGTCCTTTCCAGCCCAGAGCAGTTTTACCCAGATAAATGTTTTCATCATAAAAGTATGCAATGCCATTCACCATGGTATGGAATTTAATATAAATCATAAATATAAATTCTTAAAGTATTGTTTTTATTTTTGCACTAATAGTGTCTTACATAACATAATAAATAAGGGTATTTATTGAGTAGTTCATTAGAGAGCAGTGTGGCTTTTGCTGCTGCTGTTGTGCCAGTTGACAAATGGCAAAGAGAGTTTGCATCAAGGGAGAAGTTTTCACATTAGTGTCACAAATTGTAGATTTTTATGCTTCATTTGAAATATATGTAAAGGTTCCAACCAAAAAAAGACCAAAATACTTTTTCACAGTACTTAATTAGATCTTTTTCTGTTTTCCTTTCTGTCTTTCATTCTTTCATCCTCTTTATTGCTCTCTCTCTCTGTCTCTGTCTCTCTCTGTCTCTTTCTCTCTCCCCCTCCCTCTCCACTACTGCTGCTTTCCTTCTTTCTTGCTGTTTTTAAGCTATCGGCAAGTTCATCACAGGTTTTTCCTTGAAATCAAAGTAATTAAGCATTTTTTAATCTGAGGATATTTAAAAAAACAATAGATTCTTTTGGAGTATAAGAAAAGACAAGACACAGTTGATGATTTATGTGCACACTGTGACTATGGTTGGGAAAATACCTGACTGTTAAGATGAATTTTAATGACTCAGGAAGGTGTAATTTCAGATCCACTGGGGAAAGGATAGATAAGCAGGCAGCATGGGGATGAATTGCTGATATGACCGTGAGACTAATTCCTGATAGGTGCCATCAGCAGTTTAAATCAGAATTTAGAATGTTCAGTCAAATGTGGTTAACTTGATCTTGGCTGCCAATTTCATCATAGGATGTCTGTCTTGTTTTGTAAGATCATAGAAACAAGAAGCTTCAGAAAAGTGGTCATTGGCTATTTCAGACTTATTGCAGGTGGTACTTTCAGTTTTGAGCAAAACTAATTATGCATGGAAACTATGTAAACAAAAGTGCTGGAAAACCTGTGGGGGGAAATGAACTCTTCTACACTGTTGGGGAAAATGTAAACTACTACAACCCCTACAAAATTCAGTGTGAAAGCTGGTGTGGTTGTGCACACCTGCAATCCCAGCACTCAGGAGACTGAGGTAAGAGGATCGTTGCAAGTTCGAGATCAGTCTGGGCTACAAAGTGAGCTCAAGGCCAGCCTGAAATGCATAGTGGGACCCTGTCTCAAAAAGACAAAAAAAAATTCAGTGTGAAGTTTCCTCAAAAAAACTGAACATTGAAATTTAATTTGACCTATTTATGCCACTACTAGGTATCTTCCTCAAAAATTTAAAGACAGCCTATTACAATGATACATGCATACTCATGTTTGTAGGAGCACAATTCACAATAGCCAAATCATGGAAGCAAGCTGTATGTCCATAAACAGATGAATGGGTAAAGAAAAGGTGGTGTTTATGCACAGTGGAGTACTACTCTGCCATAAAGAAAAGTAAACATGTCATTTGTATGAAAACAGATGTACTTTGAAAATAAAATGCTAAGTAAAATAAATCAGACACACAAACTTAACTATTCTCTTCTATGAGAAACACAAAATACAAATAAAGAGCAAAATAAGACATAATAAGAAGTAGGTAGGAAGGTCTTTCTCAAATGGGAAAGGGATCAAGAAATGGAGAGAGATGGGAGGTAAAGGAAGCAAAATGGTTGAAAAAATGAATTAAAATGTATTATATGTATGTACTAACAGCACACAAGGAATGAAAACATTATTTACTACATACATATTCTAATAAATAAAAAAATGTAATTGGCAATGTGTTAGACAGATTTTCAGGGTCCTACGCATGATCTAGTACCCATTATTCAGAATCCAGGCAAGGCTGCAACTTCAGTTAAATACTGGTGATGTATTCAGAAGTCAAGAACTAGTCCAGTAGCATAGATTGGGTACATATAGCCTTTTGTTTCATTTTGTTTAATTCTATCTTTTGTTGCTGGGGACTGAACCCTGAGCCTTGTGTATACTAAGCACATACTCTATCATTGAGCTACACCCTCAGTCCCAGACACGTAGTTTAAAAAAGAAGTTAAAGGATACCAGATATTTGATTTATAGCAGTAGAAATAATTCAAAATCTTACTCAGTGGCAGAGATATGTTTCATTATGTGAAGTTGTCTTAATCAGGATTGGCTCTAGATCCCACAGCATGAAGACAGAAGTGTCTACAGATGAGTTTTACTAATAGAGGGTGATAGAACATGAGTTGTTAGATATTAAAAGGCCTTCAGTTTTTTCAACTTGTGTATAGTACAGACTCTATCACAGTTTCTAGCCATTAATACCAGCTATAAAGTTGAAGATTCACATGGAGCATTACATGATATTAAAATAGAACAATATTTTCTATACATTGCTTCCCTACAAGCCTGACTAGAAATCAAATTAAATAAGAGATAAAGTTTGCTTTGAAGATCCTTTCATTTTGCAGCTCTGAAATGTTTTCCCCATCTCTGGATGCTCAGTGCCTCTCAAAACTGCACCCTAATTACAGATGAGATTGGGCTCGTTCAGAATGGTGTGGCTATAGATGAGCACCCTACTTACACAATGGAAATAAACCAAGTTTTTATTCAGTCAAGCCAATTGATTGCTTAACTCTGTTTCTCAGGCAAAGTGGTTAATGTATCAAGTCAGTCATCTGTTCTTCCCTAAACCCCCATTTTTCTCCTGATATTCCCACACAGTTCCCTCCTGTCCCTCCTCTCTACTAGATCAAGAAAGATATCATTTTTAGAGCTTTTATATATTTCAAACTAATTGATTTTCATTAATATTTTAAGAATATTTAATATTTAATTTAAGAATATTTAATTTTACTATTTTAAGACTATTTAAGTTGTTCTCTGGGCAGTGACATTAATTAATAAGAAAATGAGTCCCTACTGATATGGTTACTAGTATGTTTCCCCTCTGGTTTATAACAACACCTGATCTAGTCTGAACTGTCTTAACAGTATTCATAAAGGTTGATGCAAATTATCTTGGATTTTTCAGGAATGTAGAATTAAGATTAGAGGTAAAAGAACCTTTGGAGCTTTTTCAAAGTGTAGCTTGTAGGCCGCTGCTTATTTCAGAAGGTTGGAACTGACAATTGTATTTGAATAGAACTCAAAAACATCAAAAATATATCTGCTTGACTTTGTATTTTGCATTTAAGTAAAAGAAGCTGGAGATGGAAAAAGAGTGAATAGCTTATTACAGTTCTATAAATAATGGCATCAGCTTCTCAATGGAAGAAAGCAAATTTTTTCCTCTTTGGCATTTATGAAAAATGAATGACTCCTATATATGCTGATATATTTTTGTAGTTTACCTTTCGCCATCCACTGATGTCTAATTGGACTATTGTCACTAAAGCTGTTATCAGAGGGTGATGTGTTATTATGCTGTCTTATTGAGAATGAAGTCAAAAGAAAAATAATGATAATAGCAGTCTAATTAGTGTAGAGCTTTTAAATTTTTCAATACTCCTTTTTACCTGTAACTGTATTCTCTTTTCAAAACAGCTCTGCCAGTTAGGGAAACTGGATATGACCCACACTTTATTGATGAGAAAATTTAAGCACAGAAGCTGTGACTTCTGCATGGGCGCACAACTAATTAGTAGCAGAGCTGAAACGAATGCTTTGTATGTTGCTGTTATATACCATGCTGTTTCTGCTGCAAGCAAATAAAACCAGAGGGACAATAATGAAATGGATCTACTGATTTTTATTTTCTCTTTCTTTAAAATAATGACAGTCATCAAAATAATATCAATAATTAACATTTTTGGAACTATCACCATTTTTCCAGAATTATGAATGTATTAATCACCTTCACTTTGTCCAATATGGCTTACACATCCTGGCTAACTGATGATCAGAAAGAGTTCAGTGGCTTTTCTTAATAACCTTGTTTATTTTCACAGAGCAACTAGTCATAGGAAGAACAGGACAATTACCAAAAATTTGAATAGCTGGGTTTTCCTTTAAAATAGTTCTGTCACAATGAAACTTTCACTTTCATTTATTTTATTGAAAATAGCAGTTAATATTATTGAGTTTTACATAGTTGAGTATTTTACTTTAAAAAACATTCAGTATACACAGTGCTATAAAAATGCATGTTTAGATTAAGGCAGATTCACTATATGTGCAGTTAATTATCATGTGAACTGCTTTAAATTGGAATCAACAAAACCAAAAAGGTTTTTCACCATTTGAAATATTATTGTGCAATTCATACTGGAGAGTTTAGAATTAGAATGAGCAATGTTAGAAATATATCTCTAGTGGCCAGAGAGATGGCTGGCCAGAAAGATAATACAGCTTCCACTGACCTTACAAGAACCAGGTACTGTATAAGAACCTGGCAATCCCAGTAACCTTTGCTTCTCTGTGCAGAGCTCACTATCTAGAAACCCACTGATTCTATATTCCTTTTGTTTTCTACTCCACTAAAGACATATGAGTACCACAGTGGCTGCTCCTGATGTGGAAATGTCATTGTATCTGTCAAAGAGCAAATCTTTCCTGCACGGGGTTAGTATGTATAGCACAGAGTGCAAATTGACCTGAATTGCATGCAATTATGAATGATTTTGTGGTTAGATATTTTGTACAAAGGATGGAATTTTTTTTTTTTTTTTTTTTTTTTTTTTTTTTTTTTTTTTTTTTTTTTT